>WNWU01000059.1:3069870-3079882 GCA_012654045.1 Ptyas mucosa | reverse complement strand
ATAGAATAGAATAGAATAGAATAGAATAGAATAGAATAGAATAGAATAGAATAGAATAGAATAGAATAGAATAGAATAGAATAGAATAGAATAGAAGAGTTGGAAGGGACCTTGGAGGTCTTCTAGTCCAACCCCTTGCTTAGGCAGGAAACCCTACACCACTTCAGACAAATGGTTGTCCAATCTCTTCTTAAAAACTTTTGCGTGTTGGAGCATTTACAACTTCTGGAGGCAAGTTGTTCCACTGATTAATTGTTCTAACTGTCAGGAAACTTTTCCTTAGTTCTAAGTTGCTTCTCTCCTTGATGAGTTTCCACCCATTGCTTCTTGTCCTGCCCTCAGGTACTTTGGAGAATAATTTGATTCCCTCTTCGTTGTGGCAGCCCCTGAGATATTGGAAGACTGCTATCATGTCTCCCCTGGTCCTTCTTTTCATTAAACTAGACATACCCAGTTCCTGCAACCGTTCTTCCTATGTTTTAGCCTCCAGCCTCCTAATCATCTTTGTTGCTCTTCTCTGCACTCTTTCTAGAGTCTCAACGTTTTTTTTACATCGTGGCAGATTTATTTTGACAATGTTTTACAGACTGACATCCTTCCCAAACATCCCCCTCTCTTCCCTCAGCGCTGCTGATAAAACCATTATAATTCAGCGCAAAGTATCTGGGACGATCTTGCAGAGTGGGAGTGATAATAACAGGTGACAATATATGCTTATTAAAAGACAAACCAAGCATCTTACGTAAGCGATACTTAGGATGAATTTCCCTCGAGTGTCCAAGGAATATTCCTTTTTTCCGGTCTCAACGCCAAATATGTTGACTTTTCCGATGTGGCTTCCGGTTGCCACGTACTGGGAATCGGGAGAAAAAGCCAGCGACCAAGCGTCCACTGCAGGAAAGGAAGCGGACAAAACTCTGAGATATCCAGTAATAATTTTTTTTGTGCAATATTTGCGAACAGGTCTGGCAAGGAAGCAAATAATATTGAAACAGGAATTAGTAAAGCTATTTTCAGGCCCAGTATTGATTAAGTCTTTTTAGCTGGATCTGAGTTCTGAGCTTATTGTTTCAATAAGCAGAGCCTTGGATAGTACAGTGGTCTAAAGCCCTGTTATTAACACCAGCTGCCTGCAATTATTGCAGGTTCGAATCTCACCAAGGCTCAAGGTTGACTCAGCCTTCCATCCTTTCTAAGGTAGGTAAATTGAGGACCCAGTTTGTGGGGGCAATAAGCTGACTTTGTATAAATATGCAAAAGTATGAAGGCTATTGCTTAGCGCATTGTAAGCCGCCCTGAGTCTCCGGAGAAGGGCGGCATATAAATCAAATTTATATATATACACTGTGAATACATGCCCCAAAGATGCTTCCCCACTCCCACCCCCAAAAGGCAACTAGACTTTTTTTGTCCTTTTTTTCAGAACTGAAGAAACTTCTTGGATTAGAAGCGAAATATTTTCAAAGAAAAATCAAAACCCCAAGAAAGTCCAGAGTTGCCTTTTTGGATAAAGCACCTTTGGGACAACCATGACCTGGATGACTGAGAATCTCCAGAGAATATTCACACTGTCCTCTTTATTTATTTACTTATTTAAATAATTACAAAAATAAAACGACAAAACCTTCACTGCAATAACAAAGGCAGCCATACTCTTTCACCTACTAATTAAAATGGCTAGGCCACAAGTAAATGGACATTGGCTCAGTTCCCAGGGATGGGTTGGACGTTACCTGGCCCAGCATCTATTGACTTGATCTGCTTGCCAGTGTCCAAGTCCCAAATGCGGATGTGAGCATCTAATGAGCTGGACGCAGCAACGGTGCCTGTATGACTAATGTCCACAGAAACGACACCCAGCTGATGGCCTTCTAAAGTCCACTTGAGATCCAGCTTCTCCTCATTCCTTGGAGAAACAAAAAGAAAGCATTTTTCCCCCTAAAGAAGAATTAGTGGTACACCTATCAATCGTTGCCATGTGGCGTATCTAGCGATGCTTCCTGAAATTCCATTCCTGATACATACTCGGCTCCCAATATCATATTTTCCTCCCAAATCTGGACTAACAGTGTGGTCCTTGTCTGATTACCATTATTGAATCCAGAATTATATTCATAATATTATGACAGTTGTTAAGCAGGTCCCCCATGTGTGACCCCCCCACCTGATTTTTACAGAAGTTGTTACGCGAATGCTGTAATCGTTGAGCAATTCGTCATGAAATAGATACATTTTCGCCACTGGGTACTTTTGGTCAGAAATGGCCAAAAAATGCTGAGAAATCACAATCATGTGACTGCACTGTAGTCACTCTGAACAGCTGTAAACGAGAGCTGGTTGCCAAATATCCAAAATGGAAACATAGAGGGTGTGGGGGTAGGGGGGTGTTTTGTGCAGCAAAAACAAGTCATAACTTCAAAAACAAGTCATAAGTAGCTCTAAGGAGATCTGTTCTAACTTCAAGTAGTCTCTAAGTGGCAGGTTGTTGATTTGAGGATTACCTCCTTACTTGAGGATTACTTGAGGTAAGAAGAGGATTACTTCTCTTACTTGTTTAATACTACACAGCCTCTTTAGAAAACCTCCTGGAATTTACCATTTCCAGACTTTCACCAGATCATCCAGAGAACCTGAGATTACAGTCTCCGAGCCGTCGTTTCTGTTTTTGCCCCAAGCAACCGACCAAATTGCATCGTCGTGCGCTAAGAGAGAGAGAGAGAGAGAGAGAAAGATGATTCCGTTAGCCTCTCCAAAGAAACAAATTCCACTGAGCAAAGCCAGCCTCACCAGCACCAAATCTGAAAAACCCTCCACAAGGGAATTCCAGGCTTTGATGATTTGATGCTTTTGGGATCCTGTCCCTTTCCCATCGCACAGCTCGTTCTGGGGGACCACACCTTCTACCTGTGAAAAGCAAAGCTGGCTTGATCCTCCCCACATGTTATGGATCCCCCTCTGTTAAGGAGATCTATCTGGAGGGACCAAGAAGAAGGGCCTTCTCCATGGTGGCTCCCTCCCTGGCGGAAATCATCCCCACGAAAATAAGATGGGCTCCCTACTTGATAGGCTTTTGAAAGGCCCTGAAGATATAGATTTGCCAGTGGATCTGAGAACTCCAAGATGAATCAGAGGCCATCAAGGGGTTAGTTTGACTGTTGTTGCCAGGCGATGGGGACCTACTGAGGTCTGTATTGGGGATTTATTGCAGATTTATCGCTGTAAACCACCCAGAGTCACCATAAGCAAGTTGGGCAGCCATATCAGCATTCTTAATAAATAGAATACATATCTATAAATGTTCTTAATAAGTAGAATAAATATATACTTTTTCAAAAGAAGGGATATCCTCATTTCATCCGTGACTTTTGGATCCCTGAACCTGCCACCTTATTTGTTTTTTCATTCATTTCATTTTTATGAAATTTATTGGCCGCCCATCTTTACCACCAGGTTAACTCCTCAAAAAGCAAACACACCAAACACAATTTAGAAAAGCAGAATTTCCTTACCTTGTTCTTGCTTGAAGAGAATGCTATACTGAAAGGGTGGGGGAGAAAAAACACAAGAAGCAATCAGCCCCTCCTCAATCCTCTTTCTTATAACACGTGTTAAATAACACAACTGGGTGCCTCCTTACCTGGGTTGTCATTGTTTCTTCTCTCTCACACACACAGACCCACTGTGTGCATCAAAGCTCTTGAAGAAGAGGAAAGTGCTGAGGGGAGAAAAAAATATTTCATATATTTGATATCTTTTGATATATATTGATTATATTGAGATATATATATATATTACAAACTATTCTAAAAATACGAGTTCCAGGTATATTAGTAAAGAAAGAAGCAGACATCCTGCGAGCTCTGGAACTTAAAATTTTAAAAGAATTGTTTTTTTAAAAAAAATTCTTTAATTCTAGGAGGGAGGAAACAGCAGGAATCAAGCCTCTATCATCCAGCATGACCACAGCAAAAACAACACAGCTGATTACAAGTGGGAGACCACTGGAAGGGCCTTTTCCACGCGCAAGGGCCAAATTGATTAATGGCATATAAAAGGCAGAGATCTCTGCAATGGTAGGTTAATACTCTGATGATGTCAGCAGATGGCCGAAGAAAGCTTAGTTAAATAAAATTTTAAGTTCTGGAGTTCGCAGTATGTCTGCTTCTTTTTTTACTAATATACCTGGAACTCGTATTTTTAGAATAATTTGTTATATACATACATACATACATACATATATGTGTGTGTATTGACACACACATAACAATCAATACACACACGTGTATTGATATATATATGTGTATATGTGTGTGTGTGTCTATGTATTGATATGTGATACATATATATGTGTGTATATATGTGTGTGTGTGTATTGATATGTGTGTGTCAATACACACACACACACACACACACACACACACACATCCCTGTTCAATTTTAAACTTACCATGGAAAAGATCAACTAGGAAGCCAAGAACATGATTAAAAAGCCACAGGCCCAGATGTGGGGCAGGGGGGGAGGGGTTGCGAGGTCGAGGACCCCCAGATGTCGGGGGGGGGAAGAAAGAAGGGGTTGCTATGGAAACCGACGCCCTCCCCCCCATCGCTCCCCCAGCAACTCACCCGCCGGGACTCCTCGTCGCCGCGCAGCGTTTGAGGCGACGGCTGATGACGACACGCTTTCGCCACCGATGCGACGGCCAGAACGGCGCGGGGAAAGTGGAGGGGTGGGAAACAGGCAAAGCGCTCTCTGCTGCCCCTGGGCGGCGCGGCAGAGAATCGCAAGAGAACCGCTTTCTTTGGCGCCTGGATCGCGGGGCTTTCGGCTGGGGAAGGTGGCGGAGTTTCTCCGCCCGCCATGGTCGCTTGGAGCGCCGGTAGAGCAGGGGACGGGTCCCAGGAAGCATTTCTCAGCCCCCCCCACCCCCCTCCCCCCCTTGCCAGGCCGAGCAACCCTGCAGGTCTTGCAACCTGGGAATTGCATTAGGGACCCAGTGCATGCGCGTGCATGAGTGTGCAGGCGCGTGCATGCATTGCACGCGTGTGTGTCCCCTGCTTGCAAAGCATAGCCTTTTGCTTTCTGCATTTTAACTCATTCGAGGTCGGCGTCGGATTTTCCCGGCTGGAGCCCCAAATAAACGCCCCCCCACCCACCCATCCAGCTGGAAAGGGCAGCTTGCATAGTCTCGCAGCTCTCCCCCGCCCTGCTGAAGCCGGCCTTCCAGCACACACACACACACACACACACACACACACACACCAGACCCCTCCCTGCAATAGAGCCCCCCCTTTGTCCCCCACTCTTAGGGTCCCCTTCCTCGCGGAGAAGGAGAGCAAGGGGGCCTCCTTTAACGGTCGTAAGTCGAGGTTTCCTTGTAACAGGTCTCTTGGCTTTTCGGGGGGCTTCAGTTGACACCTCCCCCCCCCCCCGCCGGAGCAAGGCCAGCCCCTCTTCTGCTCCCCAGCCTGACTCTTCCCTTCAGGGGGGAAAAAAATCCTAACCGGGATTTGCACATCTGGATCTCTCCTGTCCTACATCTGCAGCTGGGCTGCCTGGCCCTGGCCAGATATCTTTCTGTTTCCATTCTTTTGGTTTCCATGCCTGAGTCAGCATGGCAGATTCTTCTTCCTGGGGGAAAACGTGGAAAGAGACTCCAAGGAGCCCATTGGCTTTTCGTTGCGCATCTCTGGAACATTCACGTCCTTTCCAAATGCCTTTGATATGCCTCATAAACCTGGTTGGGACCAGCTGGAAAAAGGACATTTTAAAAGCAAAGTCATCAGTGCTTCCAGCAAATCTCACTGACAAAAGGAACAGAAGAGCAACCCAGTAATGCTTGAATGAAAAGGAAGTGCCCTTTTTCTCCCTGTTAGGACGCAAAGCTTCCCCAATTCACACATCTTCTGTCTGTTCACCCTTTAGATTTTGATTTTACCAGCCTCAACATCCTCTCTTGATCTGAAACAAACGATCCGCTTGTTTCAAACGAACATGTATTTCTGAAACGCCAACAGCAATGAGAAGAAAAGTTATTTCTCGGTGATTCTTCAGCAGATGGACAATTTGGGATCGGAGCTGATAAGCCCAGCGCAAATCTTGGATCAAAAAACTGGGATATTGATTGATTGATTGATTGGTTCGATTTATATGCCAGCCTTCTCCGGAGACTCAGGGTGGCTTACAATGCGTTAAGCAATAGCCTTCATACTTTTATATATACCTGCTTAGTAGGGCTTTCGGGCCCCCCCTAAGCAGTGTTCTTTTTTATACAAAGTCAGCTTATTGCCCCCACAATCCGGGTCCTCATTTTACCTACCTCGGAAGGATGGACGGCTGAGTCAACCTTGAGCCTGGTGAGATTCGAACTTGCAGTAATTGCAGGCAGTTGGTGCTAGTTAACAGCATTTTAGTCTGCTGCGCCACCAAGGCTCACCATAGTCATCAGATCTTTCCTTTAGATATAGATTAACAGAATTGGAAGGGACCTTGTAGGTCATCTAATAGTACAATTCACCCACCCAAACAGGAGACCCTACACCTGTGATGGCGAGGTGGCACACAGCGCCCTCTCTGGGCACGTGAGCCATTGCCCCAGTTGAGCTCCGCTGTGCATGCGCCGCACCTCCCGCCGGCCAGCTGGTCTTCGGGTCTCTGCTGAACATGTGGGGGGCGCATGGTGTCTGTGTGGGGGGGTGCATGCAGGGAGCCTCGCGTACATATGTGGGGGCCGTGCATACATGCACAGGGGTACATGCAGGGATGTGCACGCATTTTGGTGGTTCGGGCTTTAGGCACTCAGTCTAGAAAAGGTTAGCCATCACTGCCCTACACCATTTCTGACAAATGGCAGCCCAATTTCTTGTCCAATCTTTAATCTTTGTGTCCAGTCTTTAACCTTTGTGATGTTCAGGTTGAGTTTGCTTACTGAGACTGGATTCTGACTTAACATCACCTTTTTTTAAAAAAAAAATCCCTTCCAACACAGCCATGAGGTCTATCGTCCGACCTTCGGACGGCTGTCAGATTATTCGTTCAATTAAAAAAATAAATCCGGAGCCCCTTGAAGGGCGGCTTACATTTTGGCCTCCCAGAACTGAACTGTCCAATTACATATCGGACCCTGAAGTTGACGCAGATAATAATTTTTGATAACGTCTTTTCAACCCATCTGGAGTTAGTTGGAGGTTTTAAAAAGAAGCATCCCCTTCGTTCCCTTGGGGGGAATTCGGATCTTTCCTAATGTGCAATAATTGAGATAATTGGCTGGATGGGGTTTCTCATTAGGACAGGAAGACGGGCTAACCTTTCACGGACAAATCTCATTTAGGGAGATGAGATAAAGAAGCTCCCTTCGGCATATGGAGCTGCTGTTTTATGGGAGATGAGGATAACGGGGCTTTTTGTAATCTGAACAAAGGTTCATTTGCAAACAGTTCTATTCAGCTTTATTGTCCCAAAGCTGCTTTTTCCAAAAGGCAACTGGACTTCCTTGGGTTTGTTTTTTTTTTCCCCTTGAAAACGTTTCGCTTCTCATCCAAGAAGCTTCTTCAGAACTTCAAGGGGGGGAAAAAACCCAAGAAAGTTCAGTTGCCTTTCAAAAGAAACCATCTTTGGGATAACAATGACCTGGATGACTGAGAATCTCCATAGACATTATCCCAGCTTTATTAATTATTTGCTTCATATTATCTAAGGAGCAAGAAAACTTTTAAGAAACTCTTTGAGGTGCAAGGCCAGCTATTTGAAGGGATAAACTTAGTGAATGTTTTGTTTAAAATATTGCTGTTTTGGATGTAAGGGGGAAAAAAGGTATCCTAGAATGAATTCAGACTTCTAATAATCTGCGCAGCTTTGTTTGTTCTCTCGGCTTCTTCTAAGGCAGTGTTTCTGGATCTCGGGAACTTGAAGATAGGTGGACTTCAACTCCCAGAATTCCTCCAGTCAACAGTCTAACGTACGCAACTACACCTAAGGCAGCATCTAAATTTAATCCCAGGGAGATGATAGCAATAGCACTTAAGACTTATATACCGCTTCACGGTGCTTCACAGCTCTATTCTAAGCAGTTTACAGAGTCAGCCTCTTGCCCCCAACAAACTCGGTCCTTTTTATCCACCACAGGAGGATGGAAGACTGAGTCAACTTTGAGACAGTCAGAATCGAACTGCTGGCAGTGGACAAAGTTAGCCTGCAATACTGTATTCTTAACCACTGGGAAGGAAAGGAAGGAAGGAAGGAAGATAGCAGTATTTAGACTTATATACTGCTTCACAGTGTTTTACAGCTCTCGCTAAGCAGTTTACAGAGTCAGCCTCTTGCCCCCAACAATCTGGGTCCTCATTTTACCCACCTCGGAAGGATGGAAAGCTGAGTCAACCTTGAGCCGGTGAGAATCGAACTGCCGGCAGTGGGCAAAGTTAGCCTGCAATACTGCATTGCATAACCACTGCACCACCATGATCATCTGAGAACGCATCCTGTTATCATAGCTATCCTTCCAGAGCTGCAGAGTTCTTCCTTCTGGTCCAATAAGATCAGGGACAGCCAGTGAGAGTCAAAAAAGCCAAGACGTCTTGCTGAAAAACTCCGCCTCTTTCATATGCACCACACTGAAAGGTGAAGGACACACCCTGGATAAGAGACCGATAATAAGGATGCTTGAGCTGATGCACTCTTGCCATGTTAGCAAGCCATGATTTTCTCTGCATTAAGCATACTCCATAACAAACATGATTTGTGCACTCGGAGATGTCACCAGAGGGCCTGGTGAGAGCATATTGGCAGCCACAAAGGTCCCTCCTCCTGCCCAATCGGGGAGATCAATTTAATAAATCAAACTAATTACAGTGCCCATCAAAATCAGGGAGGAGGGCTTCCACTGTACCTGGGGGGCAGGGAGCTGTCATCTTGAATGTTTTTGACCATAATCTGCAAACAGTTGTGTTCATATTTGCCACTGAGAAACACGGACGGATATTCCAAGACATTGGAATGGAAAAAAAACAAAACCCAAAGAAGTGGCTTTATTTTATTTTATTTATTTTTTCTGCATTTTTTTACAGGGCCCATTTCTGGCTGCTGCTGCTGCTGCTGCTGCTGCTCCGGGTGCAAAACGCGATGACAATGGTGTCATTTTAATGAGGGCCTCGCGCACAATGGGCGGCATGGCAGAAGTGCCCAAACGCGTCTTTGGGTTGCATCCGTCAGATTACATTTCCCCGCTTGTCAGGTCGTGGGGAGCCCCTCCATCCATTTCATTTGTCAGCGAGATGTACGACCGTCCTTCCTGCCTTCCAGATGGATCATTTATCTGCGTCGCAGGCCATTTATTACCTTTCTCCTCCTGCTCCGACTTTGGATTTATTCCTGCCATCTCTTGCTTGGCTGGCACCTTCCTAATTCGTCACCCCTCCTGGGTGATCTTTCCTGACTCCATCGTCGCCGGTCAATAAACCCTGGGCTGGGGGGGGGAGATATTCGGAGAGCCATTAGGGAGGGATGATTGAGTGACCCCTGGCTCCAGCTGTAGCACCGCACACACGGTCCTTTTGTCCGCCCAGGCCTTGCCCCAAAAAAGAGAGAGAGAGATGGATGAGATCCATCTGTAGGGGAGAACGGAGGGACAGCGGGAGGGGTGGGATGGGGCAGGGCGGGCAACAGGGTGGTTTCAGGTGAAATAAAAAAAGTGATGAAGAAATACGTTTCTGGATCTTAAATATTGTAAGCTGTCCAGTGTGGGTGTGAGTGTCCCCCATGTGTGAGTTGGGCGGCAATATAAATTTGTTTAATGAATGAAATAAATAAAAAGCGGAGCCTGATTTGGAGGCTGTGGGGATGAATTTTATTTTCTTGAAAACGCTCCCCCCCAGGAAACGGTGGCTGGAGGGTGAGGGCACCTGGATGGAGGAGAACAGAAACCTTGGCATGGCTTCCCTTCCCTTCCCTTCCCTTCCTTTCATTTTCTTTCTCTTCTCTTCTCTTCTCTTCTCTTCTCTTCTCTTCTCTTCTCTT
>WNWU01000059.1:3046652-3069860 GCA_012654045.1 Ptyas mucosa | reverse complement strand
TCTCTTCTCTTCTCTTCTCTTCTCTTCTCTTCTCTTCTCTTCTCTTCCCTTCCCTTCCCTTCCCTTCCCTTCCCTTCCTTTCCTTTCCTTTCCTTTTCTTTCCCTTCTCTTCCCTTCCCTTCCTTTCCTTTTTCCTTTCCTTTCCTTTCCCTTTCTTTTCCTTCCCTTCCCTTCCCTTCCTCAACTACATCTATCATCCCCTACTTTGCTCCCTTCCTTTCTCCTTTTCCCTTCCTCTCCTCTCCTCTCCTCTCCTTTCTCCTTTCCTTTCCTTCACATGCCTGCAGTTTGAGGCAGGATGGCAATTATGTTCTCTGTACCAGAACGAGCTCAAACCAGGGACCTGTCTGAGGACAGGAGCCTCCCCAGAAGAGAGAAACCATTTCTCCTCTTGATTCAGCATTCTCTGTTTCCTTTGAAACCTCCAGTCCTTCTGTGGCTGGATTCCAGATGCAATTTTGGCTCTCTTGGATGGAAAAATGGCCTAGCCATCCAAGCAAGAAAGGATGGGGGAAGACGAAATCCAGGGGTGCATATGTCGGAGTGCTGAAGTGTATGAAGAACAGTTGCAGGAATTGGGGATGTCTAATGAAAAGGACCAGGGATGACATGATAGTAGTCTTCCAATATTTGAGGGGCTGCCCCAAAGAAGAGGGAGCCAAGCTATTCTCCAAAGCCCCTGAAAACAGGGCAAGAAGCAATGAATGGAAACTAATCAAGGAGAGAAGCAACTGAGAACTAAGGAGGAATTTCCTGACAGTCAGAACCATTAACCAGTGGAACAACTTGCCTCCAGAAGTAGTGGGTACTCCATCACTGGAAGCTTTTAAGAAGAGACTGGAAACTGTATCATTTGCCTGAAATGGCATAGGATTTTCTGCCTGAGCAGAGGGTTGGACTAGAACACCTCCAAAGTTCCTTCCCTCTCTGTTAGACATCGGAATATAAACTGATGGAAAACAGCACTCCTTATTAGCACTGATGATGTTACCTAGTTGGGTCATGAAACATCTGCAAGAAAACAACCCAGCTCAGAGAGTGCCAAGGACCCCATATTATTCCTCCTCCTCCTCCTCCTCTCTGCAAATCCCACTCCCTTCTAGCACTGATGATGTTACCTAGTTGGGTAAAGAAACATCTGCAGGAAAACCACCAAGCTCAGAGAGCGCCAAGGAGCCCTCGCTTCAGCCCTGAGTTACAAATATTCTCCTTTATCTGTTATTCTTTGTTTTATATTCAGCCTAGAACGGAGGGAGGGAAAGTTAAGCGGCAAGGAAGATGCTGGGGAAACCCATTTCTTTCTCTCGGATTTTGGAGATCCCCCCCCCCCCAAAACCACCCCAGCATCTTTGCACCACCCAGCGCTGGGCAGAAGGGGCAAGTGGGGTTGGCGGCTTCTCCCCCTTCCCCATGTCATCGCCTCCTTCTCGGCCCATGAATCTTCCCGCTGCCTCCCAGCTGCAAAGCGAGGTACAATTGGGGGGTGGGGGAGGGCGCCGCGAAGAAAGGCAGGGAATCCCCTTTTGGGGGGGTGGGGAGACCCAGGCGGTCGGTGGCTGGCCTGGCAGGATGATGGGGATGGGGATGATGGATGGGGATGGGGAAGGAGGGCGCTGCTGGCGGGGCGCGTGGGTGGGTGATGGATGATGGGGTGGGGGGAGTCGGAGGCGTCGCTTGTATGCCCCGAGCGAGGGGGGGGGGAGAGAGATAGAAAAGAGGCAGATGGATGGATGGATGGATGGGTGGATAGGGGGGGAGGAGGAGGAAGAGGGAGGAGAAAGGGAGGGAGGGGTAAAGGAGGCCTTTGGCCAGTTCGCGGTGCGGGACAGACGGAGAGAGAGCTCCTGCCCTTCGCCTCGCCTCGCCTCGCCTCGCCTCGCCTCTCCTCTCCTCTCCTCGCGGCTGCTTCGTTCGCCTCTCGTCCCGTCCCGTCTCTGGTCCTGTCCTGCCTCCCCTCCGCCAGCCATGCCCAACTTCGCCGGGACCTGGAAGATGAAAAGCAGCGAGAATTTCGACGAACTCCTGAAAGTCCTGGGTAAGGCGCGCGGGGGAAAAGGATGGATGGTAGCCAGCCAGCGAGGAAGGCAGGCTCGGGTTTCTAAGGCTTATTCAAGGCGCTAGGCATCAAGGCGGCGGCTGGAAGAAACCCCGGCCAATTACACACGCATACACACACACACACACAAACCAGCCGTGTTGGTTTACTCGCGAGTCAGCGGGGAGGGAGGGAAGGAGGACGGAGGCAGCCACCAGGTTCTTGGAGAGGAGGCGCACTTGGCGCTGGCAGGGAAGAGGAGGAAGAGGAGGAGGAGGAGGAGGAGGCAGAAGAAGCGAGTCCAAGGCGCGTGAGAACGGGGCCAGAGGACTTTCTGGAGGGGCGCGGGGTATCCTCGCGGCTGGAGGCGGGCTCGGAGCGAGGGTGGCCGGGCTTGGAGCGCTGCTCTTCCGTGGCCACCCTGTACCCCGAAAAAGAGGTTTTAGACATGGCGGGGAAGGGAACCCAGGTTTCCTCTGGCCAAGGGAGGGGGGGACACACCTGAGAGCAGGTTTACTTCACCTGCTTAGATCCCCCTGGTCACTGGGGCAGCTCTTGAGGTCCCAGGTCCCCCTGCCCACCCAACAGCAGGGCTGTGTGTGTATATGTCTTCCGTGGGGGAAGCAAGCTGCGTGGAAATTGGACCTTTGGGTACGGTCAGTCCATCCTGGCGCCCACAGAGGTTCCTGTCTTGTTAACGTCCCCCCCCCCCCCCCCGCCCTCGGCCATGTCTACCCAGGAGTGAACGCCATGCTGCGGAAAGTGGCGGTGGCCGCCGCTTCCAAGCCCCACGTGGAGATCCGCCAGGACGGGGACCAGTTCTACATCAAGACCTCCACCACCGTCCGCACCATGGAGATCAGCTTCAAAGTAGGGGAGAGCTTTGACGAGGAGACGGTAGATGGAAGGAAGTGCAGGGTAAGACCTTCCAGGCCGTTGACATTCAAGGGAGGGTGGGGTCTTCTTCTTCTCCTTCCCAAGGTTGGGTTTTGGGGTGGAACAAGGCGACATTCCCAGAAGAGGACAAATGTCCTGAAGGTAATAAGCTCCTCCTAAAGCAGAGGGGTCCAACCTTGGCCACTTTTAAGACTTGCCCAAGGGCTGAGGAATTCTGGGAGTTTGAAGTCCCCCGAGTTTCAAAGTGGCCACCCATGGACCTCCCTATCCTAAAGTAAAAAAATGTGTCCTCCGATCTAGAACAGTTCCTTGGAACTTCTTGAGAACAACGCAGAAAAGTTTGGCCATTTGTCCTCTTCTAGGAGAACTTTTTGAAGCCAAGCTGGATGATTTGACAACGTGTCCCCCCCCCCCAAAAAAAATTGTGCTGGAAACACCACACCATGCAAAAACCCGTGGGGGTGGGGGGAAAGAGAGTTGGTGGGATGAGTTGACCCCATCTAGCCCCAGACGTCCCATTGGAGTGGTATCTGACACTAAGACTGCTGCCTGTTCAACTTTGGAGGTAGCAAGGTCTCCATAATCCAGTGGTAAAATAGAGCAAGAGGCTGCAAAGGCAGAGAAATGTTTTCTTGTGCACCTTAAACCCAGATGCCCACATACACCCAAATAGGGAAGTCAGTCTAGGTGAATTTTGCTCTCCCCGCAAGCCACAAACCAGGGGATTAATTTATTGAAAAAGCAACTTTTGCTATTCTTTTGTGGCCAACCAGAGCCACAAAACCTTTCTCGCTTCCTCCTTTGGGGGATCTTCTAAGAAACAAACAACAATCCGCTTGCTCTCCATGACGGGCTGATGAATCAGGATTTTGGGCAGGAAGGTTTCACTGTGGCTTTCCTGTCATCAAGCATCCCGGGAATTCGGACGCTGGACATCCCCGTCCAATGGCCTGGTTTTGGGATTTCCCCTCCGGTCTCATCCAACATGCTCCTTGTGTCATGTTTGCGCTTCGGAAGTTCCTTCCGGGTTGGCAGTTTTCTGAATAACTGCCCAGTTTGGCAATTGATGACTTCTTTTTATTTTTTTTTATAAAAGCATGCAAGTTTGGTTTGGCTTTTGGGGAAGATTTTTAGGGATGTCCAATTCCTGTTTGTGGGAAAAGATATGGAGGGGAACTTCAGCGGCTGATTCTTGGCAGCTGGCAAAGTGAAGAATAGCTCACAAATGAAAGCGAACATACAAGCCAATGTCTAATGCAGAGGTCTTCAAACTTGGCAGCTTTAAGACTTGTGGACTTCAACTCCCAGAATTCTCCAGCCAGCAGAGCTGGCTGGAGAATTCTGGGAGTTGAAATCCACAAGTCTTAAAGCTGCCAAGTTTGAAGACCTCTGGTCTAATGTCTAAGGATGCTGTTGCAGGATATGATGGGTGAATTACCGGGACCACAGATTTTGTCTTCCAAGCTTTTGGGCTCCTCAGGGAAGTTCTCCGAGCAGAGTGTGTGTTAATGTGTGCTAGCACACACCCTGTTAGAGAGAAGTTCCCTGAAGGTGGGCTCCAGCACGAGGCCGAAAACTCAGAAGACAAAAAACTCTGGTTCTGGTGACTGACCCAGATCGGATCCGGAAGAATGTGTATTTTTGAAATTCTAAGAAGAGATTGGACAGCCGTTTTGTCCAAGAGCCTTGGATAGTACAGTGATCTAAAGCCCTGTTATTAACACCAGCTGCCTGCAATTATTGCAGGTTCAAATCTCACCAAGGCTCAAGGTTGACTCAGCCTTCCATCCTTTCTAAGGTAGGTAAATTGAGGGCCCAGATTGTGGGGGCAATAAGCTGACTTTGTATAAATATACAAAAGTATGAAGGCTATTGCTTAACGCATTGTAAGCCGCCCTGAGTCTCCGGAGAAGGGCGGCATAAAAATCAAATTAAAAAAAAAATGGTATAGGGTCTCCTGCTTGAGTAGGGGGTTGGGCTGGAGGACCTCCAAGGTCCCTTCCAACTCTGGTAGTTCTTCTTATGATGATCCAGCATTCTTAAGCGTTTTGTGTCTTTGAGTCAGTATTACCTTAATGATTGACAGAACAAGTCCCTAGAATTTTCTTGACGAAGATTTTTGGGAAGTGGTTGGAAGCTCTCGTCTTCCTCCTTCCTCCTAGGGTGCAAAAGACACTGGTTGAAGGTCACTCAGTTGGCTTCGTGCCTAAGATGGGACTAGAACTCACCAGCTCCTAGTTTCTAGCCGAGAAGTGTCTCAATGCCTCTGCAAACTGGCTTTCTTCTGAAGTTATATAGCGGCGAATAGCAACTGTTGAGCTAAACAGGCCCTCAAGTCTTTTGCTGCACTTCTTGGAAGTGGTTGGGGAAATGGAACGTTGAACCAGAGCTGGCTGGGGAATTCTGGGAGTTGAAGTCCACCCAGTGGCCAAAATTGAGAAACACTAGCGCCTTAGGGCAGGGAGAAGACTGAGAATGGGGTATCACCGTCTTGTCTGTCCATCAGCTTAAAGAGAAAGATCGTGATTAAATGTAATTTTTTGGGGTTCTAGATGAAGAGAGAGAACGGGGAAGCCGCAAACAGCATTATAAAAGAGTTAAATAAGGCGTGGCGTGCAAAAAAAAAAAAGCCACAAGAGGAATATGTCATTTTCCTGGAAACGATCAGAAGAATTATACCCCGATTTCATGTGGGTTGTGGCTTGATCCAATGATCAATTCAAATTTTTTTAAAAAAACACTTTAATTGTCTTAAGACGCCCGGAGCAGCAATTTTCCCAAACTCGAAATGGAACCACCAGCCAAATCTTTGGCTGAAGGAATCCAACAGGGCAAACTTTTCTTTCTGGCTGGGCTTGTTTACTTAATCTGGTCTGATGAAATCTGGCATTAAATTCGTGTGTGTTTTTTTTTAATTTAATGATAAAAGTCTGTCTGGGATGTTTCCAGGAGAAAACATAAGCCTCAATTCTGGGAGGTCTGGAACTTCAGATGCAGAAACATATGCCTAACTACCAAGATCTGACCAACAGATATTTTCCCCCGTTGATTCTCTCTCTCTCGTTTCAATTTCAGCCTTAAGTTTTTTCCCAGCCCTAACTGAAAGTTAGGCCCTTCTGAGCTGCCCACAAAATTGTACAAGGTGCTTTGTTCTGCCTGGCATCTGCTGCATGGATGGAAGCTCGTTGCAGGTGTTGTCCTAATATCTGACCTCCCCTCCCGTCCATCGCGAGGGGCAAATCTTTTCTTGCAGAGTTTAGCCACTTGGGAAAACGAAAACAAGCTTTACTGCAAGCAAACGCTTCTGGATGGCCAGGGTCCCAAAACATACTGGACAAGAGAACTGGCTGGAGATGAGCTGATTTTGGTAAGAGTTTTGAGCTTTAAGGATGGCTGAGCAAGTCCCACCACCTCCCCAAGAGAAGAGCTGCTCTCAATATTTGGGTAGCATGCTAAAAAAACCAAAAAAGAAAACCCCCACCAACAACCCCTAAGTTTAAACTGGGTTGAGCACAGCCTTTTCACAGTTCCATTCTGTTATATTCAACCCTGGAATTCGAATGACAAAAGTTCAGCCCAGGATAGAAAGGCCGAATTCTTAAAAAAGGCTTGAATTCTCACGTTTACTCCCTTGGTTTTTTTAAAGGTGCACTGGAAGTGAAAGGGCACAACCTCTTAATTCCCCCCCCCCTTACCCCCGCGAAGTCCGTTCCGCTGGGGGAAAATTGCAATGAGATTTCGACCTCCATCTGAACATTTTTAACGATTTTCCATAAGCCTCCAGGCTCATTGACCCAGGATGAAATGAAGAAGGGAGGCAACTTTTTAAGACTTGTGGACTTCAATTCCCAGAATTCTGGGAGTTGAAGTCCACAAGTCTTAAAAGTGCCAAGGTTGGAGACCCCTGATCTGGCATCTCTCTTTGATCTGGAGTGATGCCAGCATTCCCCTCCCCTCTTTTAAGCTATCACTTGGGCTCAACCGATCTTGAATCCCATATGTTCTGAAGAAGCACCACGAGACCCAGTTCTGAGCAGTACAGGTAGTCCTCGACTTAACGACCAAAATTGAACCCGAAATTCCTGTGGCTGATAAGACAGTTGTGCTTTTTGTCCCATGTTAGGGCCTTTCTTGCAGTTGACGGTTGTTAAGCGAATCACGGCAGCTGTTCAGTTAGCCACACGGCCGTTAAGGGAATCTGGTTTCCTCCTTTTGAGTTTGCTTCTCAGGAGGTCGCAAAAAGATGATATCACATGACCCCGGGACATTGCAAGCATCATCATAAGAATCGGTTGCTAAGTATTTGAATTTTGAACATGGGGAGGTTGCAACTGTTGGCGAGTGTCACCTTTTTTCAGTGCCGTTGCAACTTTGAATGGCCACTGAAACAACTGGTATTAAGTTGAAGGCTACCTGTGGATGAAATTGAAGATGTTCAGACTCAGCAAAATTTTGGACGTCCTTTGGAGGTCTTCCAAATTCTAGGGACATCCCAGCAAGGCATGAACTCCCGTCTTTCCAAGAATTAGGGAGACCAGATGAGGCATTTCTTCAGAGACTTTTGAACCTTAGGAGGAACGACGTTAGAAGGTCTCCAAGAAGGACGAAGGTTCAACAGCTTCTTCCCAAGCTGGATGCCTTCTGCAGAGATGTTGGCTTCTTGGTCTCAAACCAGCAAAGTGCACCCCCCCCCCCCACCACCAACAGTCTTCTCTACAAAAAACTTAACAGAAAAATCTTCTCCTGGTTTCAGGTTCTCTCCTTTTTTTCCTCCTCTTTGCAGACCTTTGGTGCCGATGATGTCGTGTGCACGAGGATTTACACGCGAGAGTGAAAAAAAAAGGCCAACCTGCCCTCCCTTCCCCCCTCCCTCCCCTTGCAGGAAAAGCCGGAGGATCAACAGCAGGTGTTGTGAACACAAGTCCTGCCGAGTAAACATCCTCGCGTGTTGTTTTAACGGGCTGGCTCCTGCGTGATCGTACATGTCGTTTCAAATCCCAGCTCGCCGGCCCTATCTCGAGATCCCCCACCCCACCCCCACCCCCGTTTTGCTTAGATGGCGAATCCAGGTCCCCGTAGATTTTGCGTGTGCGTGCGTGCATGTGTGTGTGTGTGTGTGTTTGTGGGTACAAAAACCCCCATTTCTCCCCACTGCTCACTGGTATTTATATAGCTTCCCCTTTGTACGATCCGAGCAGTGATGATTAAATCCCTTGGTTCTTGTTCACTACGCTTTGCAAATCGATTGCTTCTTTTACTTATTAAAGTACATCCAGACAAGTCAAACGACACAATGGGAACCTCTAAACTCACACCTTTGCTACGATAGGTGTCTTACCTGCTTGTTTTAGCTCCCTTTAAAAAAAAAAAAAGCAGCTGCAATTGCTCTGTGCTGTGTTTTGCACAAAGCCTCACTTTTTTTTCTTTTTAACTTAAGGAATTTGTCGCTGTAAAAAGATTAGTGGAAATCACTCCCCATAGACCCTGTTGTTCTCCGCCCCTCCCCCCAATCATAGTTAACTACCTAATTATGGCCTCTATCAAATTGGGGAGTATTTCAGGTCAAGCCGCAAAACACAGGCTTGTCGTTTCCCCTTTTCAAATCATACACATCCGTGTGTTTTTCAGATGACTGGAGCAGTTCTGCCCCCAGATTTAATTTTTGCAAATGAGAACATCGATCTTAATCTGGAAAGAATTGCTGGAAGAGAATATTTGTAGCTCGGGGCTGAAATGAGGGGTTCCTTGGTGCTCTCTTGAGCTTGGTTGTTTTCTTGCAGACGTTTCATGACCCAACTAGGTAACATCATCAGTGCTACATAAGAGCAAACCCCCACTCCTTTCCAGCACTGTTGTTACCTAGTTGGATCTTGAAACATCCGCAAGAAAACAACCAAGCTCAGAGAGCACCAA
This sequence comes from Ptyas mucosa, assembly GCA_012654045.1. Taxonomy (NCBI): domain Eukaryota; kingdom Metazoa; phylum Chordata; class Lepidosauria; order Squamata; family Colubridae; genus Ptyas; species Ptyas mucosa. Next base: position 3,061,015 of record WNWU01000059.1, on the reverse strand, counting down.
GGACTCCAAAAAACTCTTTAGGTTCATCTGTGCAGAACAGCCTTTTATGCAAAAATTTCCTGAATGTGGAAAACTAGCAACTTAAGGAAACATTTCTCTCCATTTTCAATGGTCACGTGGCATTTCCTTAAGGTACAAATGTGCAAATGCAGGATTTCGCTTTTCCAGGCTGAGAAACACACGGATGAGAATTCACGTTCTGGGAAATCGGAGAGACCATGACAAAAACCTGCCTTCGATCTAATTGATGCAATTATTTCTCCCCGTTATCTGCTTCTATCACGTAGACATTTTCAAGCTGGAAACTATTTTAGGGACTCTGTAGTGCCGGCCCCCCAGATCCTGTCTCTTTCAGACATTTGAATGGGGGGAAAAAAACAATAACACTTAACTAACAATTTAATTTTTATGGAAACTATCCAGTTCGCCATTAAACTCTTTCTGAATCAAGAGGAAGTTCCCAAAAGCCCGACCACAGAACGAAAGCTCGGCGAATATTTTCCTTTTAATGATTTTTGTTGTTTAAAGGCAGCATTCATACAGAAGTGATGGGGCAGCTCCCTTAATTGTGTGACATTCCCTCGTTAGGACAATCGCCTGCTTCATCTGCCTTCGACCCCCCAACCCTTAATGAAAAGGGGAGCCCTTCGTGGCAAATTTGGGTGGCACTGTTGTGTGGGCCAGGTTCACAAAACCGAGGCAGTGGCCTGTAAAATTAAGCCTGAATTCATTCAGGCCGCTTTAATTTTATGGACACTTTGAACTCAGCAATTATATTTTATGGGGCGTGTGTGTGTGTTTGTGTGTGTGTGTGTGTTTATCCCAAGCCTGCCATTCAGAAGCTGACCTAATTAAGAGATAAGGACACTGGCCAGATTTTGTATGACTGTTTCACATGCTCCCAAAAGAAAAAATAAAAATAAATTGCCAGGCTGGAATTTAAAGGGGGGGAAAAAAAAACAACGACGACGTTCAGAAGGATTCGGAAATATTTCCAAATGGATTCAACATCAACGCAGAGAGAGGGGGAACCTTCCCCCCACCCCAGACTCTCTGATCACAAGGCAAACAAAACAATATTGGTCTTGGATTCCCATCGCGCCTGGTGCACAGACACAAGTGACCACGCTGAGCTTTATGGGCTGCTTTCACACTGGGTGAACTCTATCGACATTCGGCGCACACCCACCCTGCTGGCAAGTCCATCCTGTCCTTATTAAAAATCCTTTCAGCCTGGTGAGCCGAACAGGAAGAAAAATAAGGAGAATTTTTGCCGGCTTTTCAACCTCTCCGAATCGGAAGTAACACTGACAGGCACTCTCAAATGCCCTTTTTAACAGAATGATAAAGGGTCGGAAGGGACCTCAGTGGTCTTCTAGTCCAACCTCCTGCTCAAGCAGGAGATCCTATTATCATCTCAGACGAATGGTGGCCTGGTCTCTGGTTCAAAACCTCCAGTGATGGGAGCACCCACAACTTTTGGAAGCAAGCTCTTCCGTTAACTGTTCTCCCGGTTAGGAAGTTCTAAGGTCGCTTCTCTCTTTTTAATTTAATTAATTTAATTAGTTCAATTTATAAGCTGCCTTTCTCCGGAGACTCAGGGCATCTCCTTGATGAGTTTCCACCCATTGCTTCTTGTCCTGCCTTCAGGTGCTTTGGAGAAGAGCTTGACTCCCTCTTCTTTGTGGCAGGCAACCCCCTCCAATATTGGAAGACTGCTATCAGGTCACCCGTGGTCCTTCTTTTCACTAGACTAGACATTTCCAGTTCCTTTTAAAAACACGAATGCCCCCATCCAGTTTAGGTAACTTTTCCACACTCCATACAAATAACCTTTATGGCACATCCTCCAAATTGGTCAACGGCTCCAGGGTAGTGAACATAAAACAACAAAGGGAAGCCACGGATCTCAAGGCATTCTGCAAATGAACCGCTATGCACCAACGGAAGAGAAGGTCTCAAGCTTGGCTTCTGCTGTGGGGTCCTTGGTGCTCTCTGAGCTTGGCTGCAGACATTTCAGGACCCAACAAGATAACATCATCCATAGCTGATGATCAGTATATCAACCCCACCAGGCCACTGAAGGCGTTACCTAGTTGGGGAATGAAATGTCTGCAACCCAACAATCATGTTCATCTTTACTATGAGCAGTGTTGTTGATCACAGTTTAAATACAGCGAACGCCAGCGTTATATATATATAAAAAAATGATAGGAAGTCAGAAAAAAATCCTTGTACCAAACAAAATGTGGCCCGTTTTAAATTTGGAATATCTAAGGAAGGAACACTGGAGAATCAATCCCTCCGACGGGGCAGGGAAGTAAAATGATGAGGTAGAAGCTGCAGGACCTCGGACAGCTCCAACAAGACCAAATGAAATCAGTTTTGAGACGTGTTTCATGGGCTGGGCTACTTTCCTGGGGTCTGGTATTTTTTTTTAATGGCAGGGGTCTCTGACCTTGGCGACTTTATGATTTGTGGACTTCAACTCCCAGAATTCCTCAGCCAGTAGAGCTGGGAGTTGAAGTCCACAAATTGTAACGGTGCCAAGGTTGGAGCCAACAGTACAATACAGATTAACAGAGTTGGAAGGGACTTTGTAGGACATCTAGTCGAACCCCCCGCTCAAGCAGGAGACCCTCCACCATTTCTGACAGATGGCAGTCCAGTCTCTTCTTGAAAGCTTATTGCAGGTTCAAATCTCACCAAGGCTCAAGGTTGACTCAGCCTTCCATCCTTTCTAAGGTAGGTAAATTGAGGACCCAGTTGTGGGGGCAATAAGGTGACTTTGTATAAATATACAAAAGTATGAAGGCTATTGCTTAGCGCATTGTAAGCTGCCCTGAGTCTCTGGAGAAGGGCGGCATATAAATCAAATTAAAAAAAAAAAAAGCTTCCAGGGATGAAGCTCCCATAACTTCTGAAGGCAACTTCTGTTCCATGGATTGATTGTTTTCACTGTCAGAAAAATTCTCCTTATTTCCAGGTTGAATCTCTCCTTGATCAGTTTCCATGTCTGGCCTTCAGGTGCTTTGGAAAATAGCTTGAGTCCCTTCCTCCTCTCTGTGGGAGCCCCTCAAATATTGGAAGGCTTGCTTTAGGAGACATGGATTGTCTTAGGTGGGCTTCTTAACCTGGAGCCTGGCACCTTCTACTCATTGCCCACCTCCTTGGAAGTGGGGCGGGGGGGGGGGAAGAGGGACAAACAACAGAACCTGTCAGCATGGATAGCTATAACAACGTCAACGAATTGCAAGAAATACATGAGCCTCTATCTCAGCATCATAGAAACCGGAACCAACCATCATCCTTTGTAAAACTATCTTAACTTTTTGAACCGTTGCTGGCGCCAAAGTCCTGCGCACACCAGAGGCGCCGCATTGGAATTAAAGAGCTCTGGCTGTGTGCTTTTCAGATCCCGGCAGTGAAGACTTGTGGCTGACCGGGAGTGACCAGGAAGGACAACCCACATTGATAACACAAGTAGCCCTGATAGTTTAATGGACATACTGCACTACAGTCAAGTTTACAACATCTGTATAGAAATCATCACATGAATAGGTGGCAAAAAGGAGAAAAAAGAGAAGAAGGAAAAGGAGAAGTAAGTGGTAGAAGAAGAAGGGGAGAGGATGATTAGACTGAGGAGGAAGAGAAGGAGAAGAAAGGAGGAGGAGGAGGAGAAGAAGAAAAGAAGAAGCACATTACAGAATACGAAAGCCATTTTTAAAATCAGAAGGAACACCTTGTGTTGCTGTTGGCACAGGCCAGGATTGGACCTTGGATCTTAGATGTCAAGACACCAGGATAACGGGGACCGGAGGGGTGGAGGGGAAAAGAGAAAAGCAACATTGGGAAACCCCCACTAGAGGGGGGTCTGGAGTTTCGGTAGGCTTGAAGGCGATTCTGTTCCCCCCACCCGCCCACCCACCCCAGACCTGGGAACCGCAAGGATTCTGCCCTGATTTTTTTCTGCCCCGCTCAAGGAAAATCTTGGGTAAAACTCGTGGAAGAAACCAGGGCGAGACGTTGTTTTTGGAAGCCCACCAGGAAACGGGGGGGGCAGAGGGAAGATGCGCACAAGCCGCCTGGGGCACTCCACAATGGCCCTGCCGAGACCCTCCCCGCAGCCCCTTCCCAACCTCCCTTATTAACAAGGCCAGGATGGGAGCGTGGGGGGAGGTTAAAGTTTATTGCTGGCATACTCGAGATTTTGCTTATTGGGTTCTGGCTCGGAGGAGCTGCTACTGCTGTGCCCCGTTCTCCTTCCCTGGGGAGTCTTCCCCCCACCCCCCCCCACCAACACCAAGCCCCCCTTTTCCAATAGTGCGAGAGAATTCCCGCAGGTGTCTTCTCTCTTTTCCGTCCCGTTGCCTTGGACCATCACAAGGCTGTTCTGAGAGACTGCCCGACTGATTAGGTGTGTATGTCTGTGTGTCTCTCTCTCTCTGTGTGTCTCTGTGTGTGTGTGTGTGTGTGTGTGTAAGTAAAAACCAGCAGCCCATGTGCAGGGAAGCCTATCTTTTTGAAAAGCACAAAGCCACTGACTGCTCACAACTTCCAGGGCAATTGTGCGAAGACCCCTTTCCTATTTCTCTGCCTATCTTCCATAATACATGGAAAATATATAATATATATTATTTTAAAGACATGGGAATCATCTCAAAGCTGAAATCCCATCCTTCACTTCACCTTCTTTAAATATTTCAGGGCTTGTCCCCGCGCAGAGGAATGCGGCTCTGTTCAATACTGGTTTGTTACTTAACCATGTTTTATTTTCCCAAAGCAGCAGAGAAAGTGGTACAAAAAGCCCCGTCACCCTCAACGAGGGAGCCCAGCCTCACTTTCCCCCAAAGTGTGATATTGGCTGGGCTGGAAGACCCGGTTGGTGGATCCAAAGCCACCCACCCAAAACCTGAACTGAAAACCAGAGTGAGATTTAGACAGTAGATTTGTCTATTAAACAGCGGCTTGAAAATGTGTTGGGCTGCGGTACGTGTGTTTTCTTGCATCCCTGGTTCTCACTCCCGCCCTCCCCCCACCTGTGCTCAAGCTGCCTCCTGGGCAGGTAGATTCTCCCTGATGAGTAGATCCAATAGATCTCCTACCAAAAGCAACCTCTCAGAACCGAGCGAAGGGTCCAGGCAAACCCTGTCTCTCTTTCCCAGGAAGAACTAAGATCCTTCTCCTTAATTGTTCATCTATTTGTGTGTGTGTGTGTGTGTGTGGCTGGGGGGGGATGGGGTTTCATTTATTCTTACAAAAATAAAAATAAAATAGAGAGAGGGAGAGAGGGAGAGAGAGAGAGAGAGAGAGAGAGAGAAACAACCTTCACACGAAAGCATTACAATGACAACTCCCTTTGGTAGAAAGTGTAATAAAATGATTTCGCCACTCTCGCCCTGTAAGGTACCAAAAACCCTGAAACCATCCGGTAACTCAAAAAACCAAAACAAAAAAAAAGGCTAGTTAAGAGTTGTACTAGCACGTTAAGCACACTTATTCTTTTAATTAAAAAAAAAATTCGACAAATATGTACATTTATTTACAAAAAAAAAAAAAAAACCCAACCCGGAAAGGGGGGGGGGGGGGGGAAAGGCGAAGAACCTGTTTAAAATCGGTTGTGGTTGCTATTGTCAAAGCGTGCATGTGTGACTGAGAAGATTGTGTGTGTGTGTGAGAGAGAGAGAAAGAGAGAGAGAGAGAGGGAGGCAGTGTGTGTGTGTGTGTGTGTGTGTGGACAGCTGGTGCATGGCACTAAGAGCCTAGTAAACAAGCAGGTACAAAACATAATAATAGTCGTCATAATAATAATAATAATAATAAAACCCAAATAAAACGGTAGTTCCACTGGCACTAGAAAGAACAGACTGATCTTAATCGCTTTAGGGACGTCGGGAGTCCCCGGTCACAGGAACGCAACGGATGAGAAGGAAAAGTTGAAACGGCAGACCCGCAGATGCCCGGGTTGGGGGGGGGGCTCTGACCCACCCACCCCCCCGGTTGGTCTGCAGAACTCAGGAAGCGGCTCAAAGTTTGCAAAAAGTCTGCCGCCGAGGCCCGTGGAGACGAGGGACGCCACACTTCTGGTGTTCCTTAAAAGATTCTGGACTTAAAACTCGTGTCTTTCGGGAAGGAGGGGAGGGGGATAGGGAGGGGGAGAAGGGGGGGGGAGATATGCCACACACCGGAGTCTCGTCGAGCTACTCAAAGCACCCGAAGGATCAGGGCTGCTGCTGGTGGGTAGAGGCCAGGTGTGTCTCCCCTCAGGCGATTCGTGGAGCTTTCGTGCCCACGGGCCAACGTGGGCGCTGCTCCTGGGTGCTGGGCCGGCTTCGGTTCCACAAGACCGATGGGAAACAGGTCCCAGGACGTCTCCGGTCGGAGTGAGTCGCGGGAAGTGTTCGCGTCGCAGAGCCGCGCGAGTAAGGGGAAGCGGGGAGAGGAAGCCATCCTCCTTATTTGGCCCGCGCCGCACTGCCCTCCGCGGGGTGTGTGTGTGTGTGTGTGTGAGGGAGGGGTGCTCCTCCCCTCCCCTCCAACCAAACACGTTTCCTTTTCCCTCTTTTCCCTCCCCGCAACCGGCGTTCAGGGCGTCTTACAGATTGTGCTGTATTTCACGCGGTATTTGTTGATGCTCACAAAATGCAAGTCCTCGGCCTCGCGAGTGGTGGTGCAGGGCAGGAGGCCCTCCAAGGCTTCGCCCATGAGCCACTGGCTCGTCTCAGCCGCCATCTCCCGGGTGATGTGCTCCTTCGTCCACCGATCCACCCAGGCCTGGAAACGCTGGTGCAGCCTCTTGCTGACTCGCTCGTGGGACTGCGGGGGGAGGAAGGGAGGGAGGGAGGGTGACCATCTTGGCTTTCTGGAAAATTCCCCTTGTGGGGCTGCAAGCGGGCAAGCCGGCGTGGGCCGGATCCTAACTGGGGAGGGTCACATTCCCAGAATGGGCCAGAAATCTGATCGTGTGCTTGATGATCATCATCTAACGGGACTTGCGTGCTAAGCTGAGCAGGGTGCCAATTATCAAAAAAAGGTGGCATTTTGCATGTGAAATTACAATTTTCACATTGTGAAACTACTAATGTTGATTTGTGAAACTACGTTAGCCATCGTCCATTAAATAAAGGCAAAGAGGAGAGGAGGGACAGCAAAGAGCAGCAACAGCTATAAAAGGTTTTAGATTTGGGTTTGAACTTCAACTCCCAGAATTCTCCTTCCTTTCCTCCCTTCCTACCATTTCTCCTTCCTTCCTTTTATCCCCCCCCCCTCTCTCGCTCTCTCTCTCTCCCCCTCCCGCTTGCATTTTAAGACAGAAAACGTGGGGCAGTGGTTGCTTGAGGCCTAAAACAGCCAATATGATTTTAAATCCCAAGGAAAACCTCCCAAAAGGAGCTCCCCAAAAGGAGGTGGAACAAGAGCAAAGAATGAGAGGTGGACATCCCCACCCTGAGTCTTGTGTGTAGCTTAGCTTGGCTTGACCGTTGCGCAGGGTGGCCCCACCCTCTAGGGTCCTTCCCCACTTCCAGCCGCCCCCAACAACCACCCTCCCTAGGACGGGGCTCATGGGCTTCCCCCTTCCGGGCCGACCTGGTGGGCGCGAAGCAGAGCGGTCCTCCGGTACATGTAATCCTCCGAATTGATCACGTAAACCATCTTGTAGGAGTTCAGCTTGAACTTGCATTCCAGCTTGTCGAAGCTCTCCACGTTCTCCAGGGGCTTCTTGCCCAGCCCCTCTTTGCTGTCCTTCTCCTGCTGCTCTCGACCTCTCTGACACTTGCGGATCTGCCGAAGGTTCCTGAGAAGCAGAGAGACCCCCCATCCCACCCCACGCTGGAATTAGGGTCTGCCTGAAAAGCCCACCCCTCACTGCTTCTTCTGGAGGAGGTCAAGCGTGGAGGTCTTGACTCACAGAAGACGGTGGAGTCCGGAAACTGGGAGGCCGTACTGGTAGCTGCTATTTGGGGCCCCCGAGCTAGCAATTGCCCCCCCCTCCCCCAGGACGAAAGAAGAGAAGGTCCATAGCTCAGGGCTGAGCTGTGGGGTCCTTGGTGCTCTCTCTGAGCTTGGTGGTTCTACTGCGGAAGTTTTAAGTAACGCCTGCAGGAAAACCACCAAGATTGGGGAATCAGGTTCCAAAAACCAAGACAGACACATTGAGGTTCTTTTAAGCCAGGGGAGGGTCAAACTCACGTTGTCACGTGACATATCGGGACTCCCCCCCCCTTGTTAAACCGGATGTGGGCGTGGCCAGCGTGTGACGCATCCAGCCTGCGAGTTTGACAGCCCTGGTCTAAGCATTTTCCTTGATCATTCCATCACCCAAAGATGATGGGTGCCCAACTGAAGCAGAGCCTTTGCACCATAAACCCTAGTCTCTGGGAACTCTTGAGGAGGAACTGCCTTCGCCCTCTTTCTCACACACAAGCGATTTAAACCGTGCTGCCCTTGCTCTTCTGGAGTGCAGGCCCCTCCCTCGGGAAAACCTTTCCTCACGCTCAGAAAGTACCAAGGACTCCACCCTTTTCCCCCTCCCCAGTCCAGCAGAGCGGGGTGGACCATGGCTAGAGGCAACGCAGGCCTCAAAACAGCGCATGGGTGCTTTCGGTACGGGTGAAGGATGGGCTGTGTTCTCTCACCTGGGCAGAAACACCGGCTTCTGGGCCAGCTGTTCCCGCAGTTCAGGAGACGTGGAGTCAGAGTTGACGTAGCGGTCCACGTAATCCGTCCAACGCTGAAAAGGGAACCGAGAGACGATTAGTCAACTCCTTCTAAAGGCGAGAAAAAACCTCAGCTTTTCTGCTGTACGAAATCCCAACCCTACCTTTATTGTCAGGCTGCAAGAACAGAACCTTGCAAATCCGAAAGCGTTTTATTTTTTACTTTCCACAAAATTTGAGAAGATCTCTTCTGAGACGCTTCCCACACCCCGTTTCGGTCTGGGATGCGGGGGCCGAGATACTTCTTACATGACAGGCCGTGTCTAGTCTGCGGCTCTTTCTACTGACTCCCAAGGCCATCCCAGCTCGGTTAGGCTTATTTGCTTCGAAAAACGCTTGCGTGATTGGGAACAAATACACGGCAAAACTGCTTCCACCCTTACCTCTGCCTCAACAGGATCGTCCGAGTTCTCCTCTTCAGTATCCAGCAGTTCAATGGTTAACTGAACGTGGCCTCTGCTCTGAATGAACATCATCTACAGAACGAAACACACAGACTCACCATGTTGGTCGAGGGGCCTCCAGATTTAAAACGACGACGACAATAACTGGGCACCCAAAATCAGGGATGTGTCAGCCTTGGAAGCCATATTAGGCCGGAAGCTTCAATGCGAGGTGGAACAGACGTTGATTGGAGCATGTGATCGATTGGGAAGGAAGGAGGTAGTTTTGGGAGCTTTGACTTACTGAAGGAAAACCTGGGCTTTTCAGATTCGGGATTTCCCAGATGTGCCAGTTTACCTGTTCTAGTAAAGAGAACTTTGGAAAATGTCTTTACTGGGAGTTGGGGGTATTCTGGAACGCTGACATGATGTGAATCACAATCTGGATTTGGACAGGGGCGTTATTAAAACGGGCAACGCTTCAGATGAGCCAAGGGCTCGGTTTGAAAAGGCAGCCGGAAGTCAGGACTGCCCCACAGCAGCCCGTGCGTTTTATCGCTGGCACGTAGCTTCCGTCGAGAGACAAGTTGCGATAATTTTGCCCTGAAGGGATTCTGGCATAAGTCATAACCCACGATTAAAAGCAAAGAACAGATTGACAGCTTAAAGCAAGAGAAAAGTTGGGAGGATGAGCGGTTTTGTGGAAAGCTCGGATTGATGGGAAGGGAGGGGAGGGGCGGAAGAGAAGAGGAGATTATTTATAGGGAAGGGGAAGCTGAAAAGATTCCAGGAAAAATGGTGCATCAAAAGCAGGAGGAGCAGCGTGTTTCTGCCAGTCATAAATCCTCCCAGCAACCTTTAGTCGTATTTCCAACGGTGAAAAGAAAAATAATCAAAATCGCCCCACCTTCCACCCAGCCCCTGCCTTTGATGAAGCGTGCCAGTTTCCACAAAGATCTGGCACTCTTTTAATTGCTCAAGACAAACTTCTGATTGCAGTTCAGGTTGCCTGGAAAACCTTTTATATCTCAGTTCCGAAGGGTCCATTTGTTGTGGTTCGCCAGCAGCCTGCGGAGCTGGCAGCGGAGTCGGACAGCGCTGAGGCTGAGGAAGAACATGGGCCAGTCCTGGAGGCTGGGAAGGCCCGGATGAGGGCTCTACGTCGGAGGCAGAGAGGGGTCCAGGGCCATCGGGGAGTGATGTGCAGACTCCGGAGCCTCCAGAGGCTGACAGTAGAGAGGCAGAGGAAGAGGAGGACCCTGTTCCTAGTGCGCGGATGAGAAGAGCTTGCAGAAAGCAAGAGCAGCTAAAGCAAAAAGGACGACTCGGAGTAAGGCCAAGAGATGACTGGCCCCTCCCATAAGGCTTAAAAGACCATCAATGGCTCTTGGCCTCTTTGTCGGAAAACAACGTTGATAGATTTGTTTCTTGTCTTGCTGCATTTATTCCTTGTCGGCGTCTTCTGCTCCTGGACTTTTGCCAAGAAAAGCCTTTGGCAGATTGCCAAAGAAGACCAAGGTTGGTGATAAGGCAGAAGAACTGTGTTATGAAGAATTTGTTTTGAATTAGTTTGGACTACGCTGAGAATGAGTTAATTCTCTGCTGTTCTAATAAAATCTGTTTGTTTAGAACTGATTGTGTCTGATAATACCTACTTGGGCCTGGCTCACAACAGCATTCTCTTGCAGACCGTACGAGACCGCCAGAGAACGGTCCAACAAATGGACTCTGGGAGGATTTAAACGCACCTTTTGCACATTGGGAAGGAAACGGATCAACCCGCCCTCCCCTTCTAAAAAGCAACCTTCTCCCGTTTCTGGCTCCTCAAAGGCCAGCAAAGCTCTTGCCCAGCCACCCTCCCTGCTCTACCTTGAAACAGTTCTCGTCCTGCATCAGCTGCTCGGCTTTGCGCTGATAGGCCGTTTCCACCAGGGAGCGAGCGGACTGTGAGGTCAGCAGCCCTCCCGTGGCACCGTTGTGGCTCTCAGACAGGTAGAGCTCGGTTACCTGCACGCAGATTTCGTCACTCACTATGTGCTGGAGCTGAACATTTTAAAAAAAGAAAGAAAGAAAGAAAGAGAGAGAGAGAAAGAACGTTAAAGGTGACCTTTTTTTTTTTTGAAGCTCCAGCACCAGGTGCACACTTTCTTCTGCCGTACGGTACAGATGCTACGCCCGAGGCCAGCAGGCAACATGTCTAGGCAAAAATGTCTCCCACTGCTGAACTTCTAACCTCTGTTCCCTCTGCCCCGGGGACAAAACAGGGCACGGAGCTGAGCAGATGCTTCCTCCATGCCACGAACGCGGCTTTGTTCCTGCCCCGCCGCCGCGCTGGATACCAGAAGCCGGCCGTTATAGCAACGGGACACAGCCCAGCAGTGGCCGCAACTTGCATGTTGCAGAGATGTTGTTGCCTTGTACAGGCAACAAGCAGTCATCTCGGGCATTTCTTTCCACCCCATCTCTCTTTCAACATATCCACACCAGTGGTGGGTTTCAAATTTTTTTTACTATTTACTATTTTTACGGTTCTATGGGCGTGGCATGGCAGGGCATGGCTTGGTGGGCATGGCAGGGAAGGATACCGTAAAATCTCCATTCCCACCCCAATCCAGGGGAAGGCTACTTCCTCCCTTATCAGCTGGGACTCAGGAGGCAGAGAATAGATGGGGGTGAGGCCACTCAGAATTTTTACTACTGGTTCTCCAAACTACTCAAAATTTCTGCTACCGGTTCATCAGAACCTGCTGCAACCCACCTCTGATCCACACACACACTTCTCCCTCCCTCCCTCATTCTCTCTCTCTCCACTCTCTTTCCTTCTTTTCCCTTCCCCCCCCCTTTCCCCTCTTCCCCCCCTTTTTCCCCCCCCCCCCCCTTTTCCCCCCCCCCCCCCCCCCACTCCCTGAATCACCTGTCTGACAATGCTCTGGATGAGCTTGTCCATGGTGAAGGCAATGTAGGCGTGAATGGTGAACATGTCACGCAGGGAGTCCTCGTATTGGGAGGAGTCCATGTTGCCGTCCAGGAGATTCCGCACCATATCCAGGAAAGCAGGGTAGTAGTCTTCCACCTCGATGTCCACTGAAATTGAGGGTGGGTGGGTGGGAGAGAAACAGGAAAAGGGGGAGGGGGGGGAAAGAGAGGTGAAGAACAAACTCATTACAATGGCTTTGCAGGGGAAGCGCTAACCTTGCCAGGTAGGCCAGGCCTCACCGGAACAGAAGCAGCAGAGATGCCGGAAGTGCCCGTGTCGTTGCCTGCTCATTTTAGTTGTAAACTGTGACAGTTGCAAAGCAGGTCACTCATTTGACTGCCCTGATTTGACTATTTTTTATGGCACTCCTTGTTTGCCATCGGGTGTTTTTGCCAAGAACAGGAAATAAAAGGCCAGTTTTTCCCGCAAAAACCATAAATGGGGGTGTGTGTGTGACTGCAGCATTATTATTGCTTTACTTCCCACGTTTTATTGGCTGTACGCTTTAGTGCTGTCATTACATTCTGTGTTTGCAAGCACACCGAAGACTTCTTGCCCAAATAAATAAATTTAAAAAAAACACGCTCATGTTGACTGTGGGATCCAAATTTCCCCACCCCTCCCCCCAACAACCTCCCGGCCACCAGACCTGGGTCCTGTAAGTGCCTTTTGAGGGATCTGCCATAACTTCTAACTGTCGCTAAGCTGGTGGCCCCCAACCTTTGGGGCACCAGGGACCGGTTCCGTAGAGAGAGGTTTTTCCCGTGGGCCGGAGGGGACGTGGTTTCGTGTGTTGTCTGCATCCCACGGATGGGCTTTGCTTGTTTGTGCGACCTCGGTTTCTGACCTGCCGTGGCCCAGTGGCTGGTCCACAGCCTGGGGGATTGGGGACCCCTGTGCTAAGTGCCCGGTCGTTAAGCCAAGGACTACTTTGCACTCCCCCCAATGCCTTCCGTCTGCCCAGCCTCAGAAAGACATTCTATTGTGGCCTGTTGCCTGCTGGCCCCTCCAGCAGCCGACTCAGAGGAGGAGGAGGTGTGGGAGCCAGGGCCAGCATCAAGGCAACCTGGGAGCTCCGAGGGGGAAGAGGGAATGGAGCTGGCAGAGAGAGAGGGGCGGCGGAGCCTGGCCTGTCAATCAGCCCTCAGATGGAGGGTCAACAGCCCCCAGGTCTGGAGGTGGCTGATAAGGAAGAGGAGGAACAGCTGGGTCCAGTGCTGGACACTTGGATGCGCAGAGGAGAGGAGAGCAGTGGAAATCTATGGGCCGGTCCTTGGGACGGAAGAGCCACCGCTGCTCGCGAAGCCCCACCTTAGCTCTGGGGATAAAAGGAAGGGGACGGAGATGAATAGATGTGGCAGACAACTATTCATCTCCCTGACGGACAGACTTGTTAGTCTGCGGTGAGAGAGAAACTTTTTGCCGGGGCTGCTGGCACTCCTAATAAAGGAATAATTGATTTAACTTCAGAGGGTTTGTGGTGTTTGGGGAGCTTTTGGGGTCAGAACACACTCACTGGGGTCTTTCAAGCGCAGCTGGATGGCTGGACTGTCGCTCTTCTCTCGCTTCACCCCCAGCACTTCCCGTTCCCACTCCCGTTCCCGGCTGTCCTCCTCGATCTGCCGCTCGGCCTGGCTGTATATCCGCAGCAGCCGCAGGCACAGGATCTGGTGGAGGCGCAGGAAGATGTACCAGTTGTTGTTGACGTGGAAGAGGTTGTAGGCCTCGTCCAGGCTGCGCAGCTTCTGAGCCACCGTGCTGCTGAAGAGCAGCTTGGCTTTGGGGGAGCTGCCCCCCACCCCGTTGTGCTTCTTCACCGCCCCGGAGTTTTCGTCCACGTCCATCTCTTCCTCTTCCTCCTCCTCCAGGTCGGAGAGCTCCCCTCGCTGAGCGAAGAGAAGGTCCGGGATGAAGTGGTACATGATCTGCTTGATTTTGTACTTGTCCTCTTTCTGGATGCCCGTCTGACGCTTGACGTGGTGAATGATCAGGGAGGCGGCGTCCTCCAGAATCTGCTTGTCCTCGTAGGCCAGGGAGAGGTGAGGGCCGGTGTTGTCGTCTGAGGTTTGTTCTTGCCTCTGAAAACCCAGGAAACGAAGAGTCTGAAATCATCCTCAAGCTCGCTCTCTCTCTTCCCCCCTCACCTGTCTTTGTCTGTTTCTCTCTCTATATATATATTTCTCTCTCCCTCCCTCTCTCCCCCCCTCTGCCTGTCTACTTATATACCTCTCTTCCACCTCTATTTATCTCTTTCCCTGTCTTTTTCTCTCTTTCCCCTCTTTGTCT
>WNWU01000059.1:3007372-3039895 GCA_012654045.1 Ptyas mucosa | reverse complement strand
CAGCTTTAAGACTTGTGGACTTCGACTCCCAGAATTCTCCAGCCAGCATAGCTGGCTGGAGAATTCTGGGAGTCGAAGTCCACAAGTCTTAAAGCTGCCAAGTTTGGGAACCCCTGCCCTATCCTTTCGTAAGGCCTAAAGACCTGGCTCTGGCAGTCGGCTTAGGGCCCCCAGTGGGGCAACAGCGCAATGGAGGTGGTTGATTGAGTAAGAAGAGGTCCCACCCCAACCCCCCATTTCGCCCCTGCCCTCCTCTCACATGTTCTTTGGTTTTAATTTATTTATGTTTTAAAGTATTACTTTTAAAGCATTACTTTTATGACTGTAAGCCATCCAGGTAGCTTTTGGTAAGATGAGCAGACAATAAATTTTACAAATATAATAAAAGTAATGAAATACTGATAGAGAATATTTGTAGCTCAGGGTTGCCACGTGGGGTCCTTGGTGCTCTCTGAGCTTGCTTGTTTCCTTGCAGACGGTTCATGACCCAAACTAGGTAACATCGTCAGCGTTAACACTACCGGGCACTGATGAGGTTACCTAGTTGGGTCACGAGACGCCTGCGAGAAAACAAGCAAGCTCAGAGAGCACCAAGGACCCCTAATAATCAAGTAAAATAAATAAAACTCATGATGGAACTAAATCGGGTGATCCATTTGACCGGCCCAATTTTACCATCTTTTCGGCAGTGGTCGCTAAGCAAATGCCCCAGATGTTCAATGAACTTGTGGTTCACTCTGGAGGGGGTTTGCCGAACACCCAGAAGTAAATGCAAGACGACGAATTCGAAGTCACTCACAACAGAGCTATTTGCATCTGGCAAGAACTGCCCGAATTCGGAGAGCAAGTCCTCCTGGTTCTTAAAGAGGCGTGCCACCTGGGCATAGACTTCCTGTTCCGTCAACGCTGGGGTGTAGTTCCCACCGGCTTCCTTGGCATTTCGCTGCTCTTTCTGTTAGAGGAGACGGAGGAGAAGGTTCAAGAAGAAGAAGGAGGAGGGGGGAAAATATGGCAGCTTTTAGCAGCTGCCCCTTGCCTGTTTCTGCTCTCTGAGCCTTAAAAAAAATTTAAAAAATGAGGACACCCAGCTGGAGATTTCAAAGGGAGAGTAGCAAGGGATGGGCTTGGAGGCACCAATAAAGGAGAATATTTGCAGCTCAGGGTTGACGTGAGAACTCCTTGGTGCTCTCCGAGCTTGCTTTTTTTCTTGCAGACGTTTCATGACCCAACTAGGCAACAACATCAGTGCCTAGTGAGAGAGCACCAAGGACCCTTCATTTCAACCCTGAGCTGCAAATATTCTCCTTTATTGGTACCACATAGGGGTGTCAAACACTTCAGGCAGCACGCAAATGGGAGACTAGCACGGATGATGCTCCCTAGTTGGGTCATGAAACGCCTGTGAGAAAACAAGCAAGCTCAGAGAGCATCAAGGACGCCACAGTCCTCCTCCTCTTCCTCTCCACAAACCCTTCTCCCTTCTAGCACTGATGTTGTTGCCTAGTTGGGTCACGAAACGTCTGCAAGAAAGCAAGCAAGCTCAGAGAGTCCCAGGGAACACACTTTGGAGGCGGTTTGTGCTTTGCCCCAAAGCGGTCACCAAAAATCGGACCCTGGAGAGGCAACTCACCTCTCCCTACTTTCTACCTGCATCAATTTCAGTTTTTTACATTCGGTGAAAAAGTTTCCCGCTTGCAGTCAACCCAGAGAGGCAAATGCCAATGATTTAATGCCAGCAGGCGTGACCCTGTGTCCCACTGCCCCCATCCACAAAAAAAATCTTTGCCCCCAAATCCTTCCTCTGCTCAGGTCCCCAAATTCAGAGCAAAGCAGCCTCCAAAGGAAAGGCAGGCAGGCTGGCTGGCTGGCTCACCTGATAGGTGTGGAGTATCTCCAAAAAAGCCTTATAAATGTCCGGCTGCCCTTGAAAACGGTTCTTGATCTTGTTGACGTAGTTGATGGCGTGGTTAAACTCCACGGGCTGATTGTTCTGCAGAGACGGGGTGGTCCCCAGGGAGATTGTCACGGGCGTGTGGGGCTGGACCGGCGGAGAACGAGGGGAGGCGTAGGGAACCGGAGGAGTTTGCTGGCTGGTGGGCGTATGGGTCTGTAGCTGGGAGGGCTGAAGGAGAAGCAGAGCAAAAGGATTAGGGTGGCTTGAGGCCAGAGGGGTTTATAATTACAGGTGGTCCTCGGCTTATGACCAAGGATGCTTAGTATCTGTTCAAAGTTTCAAGGATACAAAAAAGAATTGACTTAGGACAGAACCTCACACGTAAGACTAGTGGGCAGAATCAGCCTGCAATGCTGCATTCTAACCACTGCGCAGGCAGGCAGGCAGGCAGGCAGGCAGGCAGGCAGGCAGGAAGGAAGGAAGGAAGGAAGGAAGGAGAAACGGTACGAAGGAAGGAGAAATTGGAGGGAGGGAGGGAGGGAGGGAGGGAGGGAGGGAGGGAGGAAGGAAGGAAGGAAGGAAGGAAGGAGAAATGGTATGAAGGAAGGAAGGAAGGAAGGAATAGAACTTAAGAGTACTGCTTCACAGGGCTTTACAGCCCTCTCTAAATGGTTTACAGAATCAGCCTCTTGCCCCCAACCATCTGGGTCCTCATTTTACCCACCTCGGAAGGATGGAAGGCTGAGTCAACTCTGGGCTGGCCAGGATTGACCTGCATAATCACTGCGCCACCACAAATCTTCCAGCTGTTTTGGAAACTCCACCTTTCAAAACTCCACCCTTCTCACCTGTCCTTCAAGAGGCCCCTCTCCAACGGCCCGGAAGCCGTCGTGCTCGAGACCTGCCCCTTCTTCCCCCGTTCCTAAGGAAAGCCCGCCTCTTCCACCTGCGTTCACCTTGCTGATCTTGGCGGGTGGGGGCTGTGGAGCCGGCTGCGCCGGGGTGGGAGCAGATTGTGCTGAAGGTTGAGACGGGTGCTGCGGCTGCGGCTGCGGCTGCGGCTGGGGCTGGAGACCGTGGGCCGGGATTTGGTGCACCTGCCCCGGGGTGGTTACATTCACCATGTCGTTGGTCTGGACTTCGATTTTGTAGCCGGGAGGCAGGAAGGTGTTGAAACCCATGATCAAATCTGGGTGGCCTTTGAAGAGCTGAGAGACGCGGCTGATCACCCCGGGAGTGTCGATGCTGTGCGGTGAGCCCGGCAAAAGGAAAGAAAAGAAAAGAAAAAAGACGTCAGATTCCTGCCACGAATTCCAACAGGTGTAAAAGACAGGCTGCATGAAAGAAGATGGATCCCTTACGGACACAAGCACAAAACAAAACCCACTAGGGAAACAAACACAGGTAGTCCCCGACTTACAACAGTTCGTTTAGTGACCGCCCAAAGTTACAACAGAACTGAAGGGACCTAGGACCATCTTTCAGAGTTACCACCTTTCCCAGCTTCCCCATGATCATGGGATCAAAATCCGGAGCCTTGGCAGGTGGTTCATATTTATGACCGTCGCTGTGTCAAGAGCATGCGGTCACCTTTTGCATCCTTCTGACAAGCAAAGCCAGATTCACTTAACAACCTGCTTAGTAGGCCAGAAAGTTCATAAAACGGGGCAAAAAAAATCACTTAACAAATGTCTCACTTAACAACAGAAATTTGGGGCTCAATTGCGGCCGTATGTCGAGACAGCATTACCGCAAGATTGCTTGAGTTTTGAGCATTAGGCTACATTTATGTTCACTACTGTTTGTTGAGGCCTTTGAACTCTGGTGCTGGAGAAGACTCCTGCGAGTCCCTTGGACTGCCAGGCGATCCAACCGGTCAGTCCTAGAGGAGATCAACCCTGACTGCTCTTTAGAAGGCCAGATCCTGAAGAGGAAACTCAAATACTTTGGCCACCTAATGAGAAGGAAGGAAGGACTCCCTGGAGAAGAGCCTAATGCTGGGAAAGACTGAGAGCAAAAGAAGAAGGGGACTATGGCAGAGAATGAGGTGGTTGAATGGAGTCACTGAAGCAGTCGGCATGAGCTTAAATGGACTCCCGAGGATGGTAGAGGACAGAAAGGCCTGGAGGAACGTTGTCCATGGGGTCACGATGGGTCAGAGACGACTTTGCAAACTAACAACTGTTTGCTGAACAAGCCGTAACATTTGGATTCCCATCAAATATAGGAAAATAAAAACAAATGCCAAAAAAAAAGCAGCCATTCCTTATACCTTTGAGATTTAAATTCCTTCATTATGTCCAAGAAATCATTGTAGACTTGAGGCTGGCTACCGAATTGCAGCTTCACCTGGTCAAGGTAAGAAAGAGCATCTTCGACCTGTAACCAAAATAAGCCAAGTTAAAAACATCCCTTTCCAACAACATTTTCGTCTCCACGCTTTCAAGAGTAAACTTAGTTCGGATACCACTGATAAAATACTGATAAAAGCGAACCTTATTTAAATGTTCAAAACTGAACTAAGGGCCTAATAATATTTATAGAGCAATAACTTCCCAACAAATTTTAAGTAAAACAATTTGAACTTACATAGCATCGGGAAAAGATTGGTTTGGCTAATAAAAAGAAATGAGCTGTAATAAACCTACATTGAGAGGTTAATCTCAGTTTAAGTCTATTAACAATTATGATCACAATTAAAAGAATCACTAGTATTTTATTGTATTCCTGGAAGATACACGCTCTTCAAAGCATTCAGAACTGACTTCGCTTCCGAAGTTTTTATGCTTTTTGTGCATCCTTCGGCACAACCCAGGCAGGAAAATGATTAAATGCTAAGTTAAAGACAACAATGTCTTCCAAAGCTGTTAGTAGGCACAAAGTAGCGATTTCATTTTCTACACCACTGAGGATAGAAAAAGGAGTGGAGTGAATTAACTCTTTGTCTTCACTGGTTATAAAAGTATAAAGAAGGCAGAGTCGAAAAGTGGAGTGCATAAACCAACCAACCAACCAATATATCCGAAGACGCAAATGCTGCTTTGCGTGTTTGTGTGTGTGATGCATAACACAAACCCATCGATAAAGCATAAGCAGTTCACATCTGAACAAAAGGGACGATCACAGAGTATCAAAAACTCAACTCAACAAACATGCACAGAACATGGAATTTATTTTACGGTCTAGTTTGAAGATGCTTTATGCCCGTCTCTCTCAACCTGGGAACTCCATCACTGGAGGCTTTCAAGAAGAGACTGGACAGCCACTAGTGTGATATGGTATAGGGCCTCCTGCTTGAGCAGGGGGCTGGACTAGAAGACCTCTAAGGTCCCGTCCAGCTCTATTCCGATTCTCTTCAGCAGCAAGTGGACGATCCAACGGATTCTCAACCCTTGGTCCCTCTGACCAGACTCACCTTCAGCCTCTGGAACTGCTGCTGTCCCTGGACTGGTGCTGCTGGCGGAGTCGGGTGGGCATGGCTCTGCACCACTTGGCTTCCGTGGGGCTGAACTGGGGTGGGGTGGTGATGCCCGCTGTGGACGGTGGCTAAAGTCGGGCCGTGGCTGTTGGAGCTCTGGGGAACGGTGGACACCTGGGGAGGGGAGGCAAGAAAAAGCACATGGGGGTTACGTAGGCCCCGGCAGGAGTCCTGCCCAGAGTCAAGCAAGGTGTCAGGCTCCGATGTTATCTCAATTTATTTGAGATAAATGGCAAGCAAGAAGTCCTTTTCGTTATGGTGGAAAAAGAAAAAAAAATCGGGTGATGCTACTAGCTGAACCATCTAAAAATCCAACTAACGACTCAGGCAGTCCTTGACTTACGACCACCCCATCAAGCCCAACATTTCTGTCGCTGAACGCGACAGTGGTTAAAAGTGAATTTTCTGGCACTCTACGAACTTTCTTCCCCCAGGGGTTGAATGAATGAATGAATGAATGAATGGCTGCAGTGGCTGAGTGGGTCACACGGCTGTGAAGTGAACCCGGCTTCCTCATTGACTTGGTTGGTCGGAAGAGGTCACAAGGGGGTCTGTTGGTCACAAGAGCCCGGGATGCTGCGACCGCCGTCATAAATGTGAACCAGTCGCCAAGCCTCTGAATTCTGATCACTGGGGGATGCTGCAACGGTCATAAGTGTGAAAAATGGTCGTAGCTCACTCTTTTTTTTCAATGCTGTTATAGCTGAAAGTGCACAAGGTTGGAGACCCCCTGACCTAGAGGATGTTGGAAAGTCTTCTCCACACGGTTGTGGTTTAGAAACTCAACGCCCTTGGAAACCCCTACCTGCAGCTTTGCTCGCTATAGGCGCCGTGTGCAAATTCGGGGACCCGCATCAGTTGTGTTATCGAAAGCGTTCGCTTCCGACGAGGAGCACAAGGATTTCTCAAAGGCGGAAAAGCGAAAAACCCTCCACCACCACTTTTGCCGCGGTGCAGCTCCTGCTCCCGAGAGCCGTTTCAATGCTTCCCAACAGGACGGGCAGCGTCTCTTACCTGGTAGCTGGGAGTGACCGAGTATTGGATCCCGGTAGCGGACTGCATGGTCTCCGAAACCGATTCATAGACAGGGGGAGCTGGAGCGAGCACACGATGCTGGTGCTGGAAGGGCTCGGCGCTGCTGGCGATGCGTCTCTGCTGGGACGCGTAGACGGGGGAGTCCTGTTCCTCCACTCGCCGCTTCATCCTGAATTCATGCTCAGGAAAGCCCTACGAAACCTGGGGAGAGACAGAAAGGATCAAAGGCAGGCGGTCCTTGACTTACGACCACTTTCGGTGGCTAAAGGGAGACCGTGGTTAAGGGAGCTTGGAAACCCATCAACACCTTTCTTGCCAAGAGCGGTTCGGAAGGAGTCCAAGCTGCGGCTTTTAAATTAGCAACGTTGCCGTTATTAAGTGAGTTCCCACAATTTGATTCTGCTTGTCAGAAGGTTGCAAAACGGGATCCCACGACCCCAGGACGTTGCCACCGTCATAAATGTGTGCCAGTTGCCAAGCGCCCGAATTTAGATCATGTGATGTCGCAACGGTCATTAAGTGTGAAAAATTGCCAAGTGTCACTTTTTTCAGTGCTGATGTAACTTTGGGCACTAAACGAAAGGCTGTAAGTGAAGGGCAACCTGGAAAGACAAACACCCCCCTCCCAACCTTAAATGATCTGAGTGAGGGGTGCCCACCCTTTGCCACTTTTAAAGACCGGTGGATCTCAACTCCCAGAATGGAACGTATTTCCAAATATATCTTGATCGTGATCCCCGGCCTCTGTGTGGCTCAAGAGGCTACGCAGAAGTAATTTGAGTAGTGCACGATCTTCACTTGGCGTATTAATTTTGAAACGTGTCGGGAGAGAGCGCATTAATTGCATCTGGAGCATTTATTGTGAGCTTTGCTGGCACCGCAGTTACATGAATGAGTCACTTAAGATTCAGCAGCCTTTCAAAAGCGTAGTAAATATCCTCCCAGGTTGTTCCCAGTGAAACACACACCTTGCACATGGCTTTGAAACAGCTGTTGTTGAACTGCCCACAGGGTTAGGCAAGAGAGAGCTGCTGGAACGGATACTGAAGAATTAGAAATGCTTTTCTCTTACAGATCAGTGACCAAAAAAAAAAAAAAAAAAGACTTTTGAAACCAGCCCTTTAAAGCAGGGGTCTCCAACCTTGGCAACTTTAAGCCTGGCGGACTTTGCTTTGTTGGCTGGGGAATTCTGGGAGTTGAAGTCCGCCAGGCTTAAAGTTATCAAGGTTGGAGACCCCTGCTTTAAAGGGTTCCTTGGTGGCATCCCTCTGGCCCTCATTAAACTGGCTTGTCAAAATACAAATGTATTGAATGAGACGGGTTTTCCCCTCCCCACCCTTTGTCCTTCACACCCTCAAATCAAATCTGTGCTTGCCGATGCCTTTGATTATTATCAGTTTTTATTTATAGAGCAGAAAGGATACTGCGGTCGAATGAACATTATTTTCCACCCGTGCTTTAAACCCCGATGTCCGCAGCTCTGTGTTGAATGAGCTAGCCAAGTTTCACAGGATCTGTTTTTTATATGAATTAACACCCTTGTTGAGATTGTCGGAGGCTATCATCTATTTCCCCTCTTCAGCACCTGAGACCAAAAGGCATTTCAGGAGTTAGGATGTTAATCCCTTCTGCGTGGACCGTGTGCTTTTTGTCTTTCTGCCTGCAGTGAAGATGAATTATACAAACGCAGGGGCATTTCACTGCAGTAATTGAACATGCTTAATGAGCTATTGAGTACATGAAAATTAATCTGGGAACATATACCTGAAGAATGCATTTCACATCGAAAGATGAACCTTCATCGCTAAGGGGGAAACTGAAGATGCTGAGTCCAGAAGGATCCTTGCCACATCTACAGCCCCAAACTTGAAGGCGTATTTATTGGAATAGCAAATACACACAAACGTGGGACAAAGATTAGGGGTGGGTGGGAGTCCTGAATGGGGTTTGAAAGAATACACTAACTTTCCACCACTCGGTAGATCTAAACATGAAGGACAAATGAAAGCATGAGACCAAAAAGAAAAAGAAATATCACCTGTTCTGTTTACAATACAATTTTCAAGATAAAGTTTCAGGTCAACTTTGGATAGAAAAGGAATGCATAATCCAAAATTAGTCCCTGCAATGAGTATTTTCCATAAAAGATCTTTCAGTCTTTGGGGCCATGACGGAAGGAAAGTGGAAGGGGCTTTCATTAATTAAAATTTGATATTACTACTTGGGAAGAGAATTGTGGAAATGAACAGAAAAAAGAAAGGCTGAGGAAAAAAAAATAAGGTGAATTTTTGGTTCATTGTTCAAGCTTTCCATCACTGGATTAAATCTGAACAACAATCAAGACAGGGAGACTATTCAGAAAACTTGGCTGCCCATACCAGTTCTGACATGTCTCACATTTTAAAAGTTCACAAGTTCTGGAACATCTTTAAGGGACAGTCTTGGATGAAACCTGACCCCAGGCAGTCATGAGGGATTCTGGGAGTTGAAGTCCATACATCTTAAAGTTGCCAAGCTTGGGGGACAAAGAAACATCATAGACGTATTGAACATCAGTTCAATATATCTATTGATCCAATGCATTTGGGATGTCACAGGTTGGAAAAACGCTGGATTATGACACCAAACATACATATTATTAATAAAGGCATGAACTAATTTTATTGTTGATGCATTAGACTGGTTGGAAAGCTCACTGAAGCGATAGTGGACCTGATACCTGACAGAATCACATTTTATGATGTACTGGAAGACGTAAAATATAAGCCAGTAAAAATTGGAAAGTCAGATGCATGTAACTTTTTTTCAAGATCTAAAAAGCTTCTGTCCAACAACTCTTCACCTGTAATCTTAAATACCATAGGCTTGCCAGGAAGTGTGTAATACAAGTGACATCTAAGTATGATTCCTTGAGTTTTGAGTTTGAAACTGAATAGCCTTTTGAATAAAAAAAAAAAACCCACTGTGGCTAGCATCCTATCAGTATGCCTCTAAAATCAATAGACTTGCATCTAAGTATTTTACACTAAACCGAAACATCACTTCTGTCTGTCTGATTTAGTGTGTTATGCAAACACAGCTTCTGTGGTTTATAAAACCTAGTTTGTGTTTTTAGTTCAAGATATGAATATATATATATATAGATTGCTTAAGCCATGGTTTAATATATTCATGCGAACCCAACAGTTCATCAGATGATCAAAGCCATTTTTGCTTGGTATCCAAGCAGCAAAATAAATAAATAAATAAATAAATAATGTAAAATAAAAATAAACAAAATGAAACTTTAGCCTCAATGAACTATTCATACTACTGCGTTTTCAGGAGTTAGCATCATGACAGGAAATCAAATATAAAGGAATCTTAACAACGTTACAAAGGACTTTGCAAATAGATCCTGCACATTTAACTAGCAATGCGGAATAAAAACGCGAAGAAATCTCAAATTTCTCAAATATATAAAAACTAGCTCAGTTTAAAAAAAAAAAACAAACCACCACAATCTTGTTATTGAGAGAAATATTAGGTGCTCACTCATCCACGCTAAGCTAGCTATCTATTTCTGACCAGGGGATTAATTAAGCTTTGCATTCCTAAAATAGGAAATAAACAAGAGGAAAAGGGACTGCCAGCGGCCAGCCGGCCCTCCAAATTTCATACCGCCAACAACTATGATATTTAAACAGCCTCTCACAAAGGCTGCGCACTCAATCATTCCATTGAAAGCACACTCAAGAGGAGACTTAATAGGAGTAAATCCCATTTTAGCACACCCTGGTGTCTGGCCGAGGACTGCCTGTTGGTGGGGAGATATGGAGCATCTGAGGACAGAAAACCCAGCAGAGAGGCGAAGGGACTGAAACGAGATTCAGAGCAAGTGGCTGGAACAGCAAAGGGCCGAAATGCAAAAGGCCACTAACGTCTCACAAGGGTGTCCCCGATAACACTCAGCTAAGACCGAGTGTCTGCACTGCCAACCCATACATCCTCAAAAGATTTCTCCAGCAGACACAGGGACGCTGCATTTATCGCCAACAGATGCTTGCAATTCGGTGCTCGGGTTAGACACGACCATTCATTCTCCTTCTCTTTCTCTGTCAATGATGTGCCCCCCACCTCCCCAGCATTGCATACCTGAGCTGAAGAGCAGCATATAAAAATGCAGCTACCAAAGTTAAAGTAAAAAAAATGGAAATAAGCGAAGGGAGAATGTTGGGTGATGGCGAGAGAAGATCCAGAGGTCGGATGACTATCTATTAGGTGTATGGTAGGGGTGGATTCCTGCACTGGGTAGGATCAGGCTGCCCTGTTTCTCCCAAGTTGGCAACTTTTGAGATGTACGGATTTCAGCTCCCAGAATTCCCCAGCCAGCTATGGGAGAATTCTGGGAGTTGAAGTCCACAAATCTTAAAAGTTGCCAAGGTTGAAAAACGCTGATCTAAAAAACATCGTATAAGGTCCGAGCGGAAGAGTTCTGGGAACTGAAGTCCCCACATCTTGAAGATGCTGGCTGGGGAATTCTGGGAATTGAAGTCTATATGTCTTAAAGTCACAAACTTTAAGAAACATCAGATTGGAGGATCTCTAAGATCTCATTTAAAAATTACAGTAAGACAATCCTTAGATCCCTTGCCTTGAATATCCTACATTGATTTCTCTTTGCTGCAGCAACAATTAAGGAAGTTTCCCCCCCCTTTGTTTAGAAGCTTCATCAATTCAGCAGGGCTGGGCAGCTCTCAGGCAGGTGTGTTTGTGTTGAAAAGGACAGGAGGGAATTAGCAGGTAGTGATGGAAGAAAGGAAGCCCTAGAATGGGGATAGGACCCCCATACCTTAGGAGGATGTGTCCCCCCTGCTGAAACTGGGGCTCCCCTTCCTCAAAAGGCAAAGGGGCAGACTTGCGGCTCATCAGCCTTCCTCCCACTGTGGCTCTCTTATTTATTGATTTAGCATATGACATCTAGAGAGGTCATGCAATCACTGATATACAGTTTAAATAAAGGGTCAGCAAATTATATATGAATAGAACAACACTTGCAGTATCCGGGGGCTCACCGGATTCCCCTTTTGCGACCTTCTGACAAGCACAGTCAACGGAGAAGCCAAGATTCACTTAAGAACCATGTCACTAACTAAACAACTACAGCGGTTCACATGAGGACAGTGTCGAGAAAGGTTGCAAAATGGGGGAAAATCCCACTTAGCAAGCGTCTTAGCGGTGGAAATGTTGAGGTCAACTGTGCTCCTAACTTGCAGATTACCTGTGTGTGTGTGTGTAGATAGATAGAGATGATAGAGAAAGGGAGAGAAAAGGGGAGGGGAGGAGGAAAAGATAGATTGAAATGATGATGATGATAGATACATACATACATACATACATACTAGGTAGGTAGGTAGGTAAATAGATAGAGAGATGATGGACAGGCATAGATAGATAGATAGATAGATAGATAGATGGATGATGGATAGGTAGGTATAGACAGATATACCGTTTTCCCCAAAATAAGACATCCCCTGATAATAAGCCCAATCAGGCTTTTGAGTGCATGGCAATAAGGCCAAGCGCTTATTTCAGGGTTCATAAAAATATAAGACAGGGTCTTGTGTTTGGAGAAACATGGTAGATAGATAGATATGATCCATAGATGGATGGCTGGATAGATGGTAGATAGGTATAGATCAGGGGTGGGCAAATATGGCCCCTTTATGACCTGTGGACTTCAACTCCCAGAATTCCTGAGCCAGCTTGGCTGTCTCAGGAATTCTGGGGGTTGAAGTCCACAGGTTGTAAAAGGGCCACATTTGCCCACCCCCGGTATAGATAGGTAGGTAGGTAGGCATAAATAGATACCTTTATAAAAGACAGGTGGACAATACTACACAGGAGACAATACATTAAATTAAGCCAAAACCATAATAAAAGCACCCTAATACGGAGCCATAGAATTTGCAATGGGAGAATCCGGTATCTAAGGTAACTACCCAGCTGTGGATCTCCAGCTGTGCTGGACTTTGGCTGCGCCCCCCCCCCCCCATCAGCCCCACCCCCCCCCACAAGAGCCAAGGAAGCCCCCCCACCTGGAGCCGCAGCCCCCGCCCCAAAAGCCACGGAGGGGGGCGGGAGGCATTGCAGCATCCTATCCATCCCCCCCCGCAGGGAGGAGCGGCCCGTAACCCGCCCCCGGCTGGGGATGATGGGCTCAGGGAGCCCGCCCGCCCGCGGCAGCAGCAGCAGGAGGGACCGGCCCCGCCCCGCCGCGTCGCCGGGGAGGAGCCTGGCTGGCCACCGGAGGGGAGGGGAGAGGCATGACGGGAGGGGGAGGAGCCTCGCCGGCGGCCCGCCCCCGCGGCGGGCTAGGGGCAAAAAGGAGGCGGAGCCTGCGGGGGCGGCGCGGCTAACCCGCCGCGGCCGTTCGGGAGCGAAGGGGCGGAGTCCTGGAGCACCCGGAGCCGCGATTGGACGAGCGCCGGCGATCGGCCCGCCCTCCCCTGCACGCTCGAGCGCGCGCGCCACACGCCTCCAGGCCCCGCCCTCTCTGGCTCCCTCCCTCCCTCCCCGCGCGCGCCCCCCCTCCTCCTCCTCCTCCTCCCGCAGACTCGGGCTCTCGTCACGCCGCGCGCGCTGCCCCCTCCCTCCTCGCCCTCCCCGCCTCACCTGCGTGCCGCCGCCGGTGAGCACCGCCTCGCCTCAAGAGCCGGCGCGGCGAATCCTCGTCCGCGTCTCCCGTCTTTCTCCTCCCCGCGCTGAGGAAAAGGCAGAAGGCCGGGCCGGGCCTGGGCGGACGGCCAGGCAGGCAGGCCTCGGGCTCCCGTGAGGGGTCCGGGGGAATGGGAAGGGGCACCGCGGCCACAGACTAACCGTCTCAGGACGGCCACCGCCGAGCGCTGCCCGCTTCTCTGTTCCCTGAGAAATCCCGCCCCTCCTCTGCTCCGGGGAGGCCTCCCGCGCGGCTACAGGGCGGCAGGGCTGCCGGTCTAGCGCTTCGCCCAATCCCCGCGCAGCGCAGCCTCCCTTCCGCCGCCTCGATTGGCTGCCAGCTCCCAGGAAGGGGATGCCAAAGGCGGGTTTGGGAGAGGGAGGGGGGAGTGTAGAAAAAGGGGTGGAGAGAAAGGTTGAGAAAATGTCCGTATGGGACACGGAGGACCCGCCCTGCGCGACGCTCATTGGCCGGACCTCCGCCGCCGCCGCTGCCCCTTGGGCGAGAAGCGCCGCCACTCAAGCGAAAGGGTGGGATTTACAGAAGAGCGGGCGAGGAAAGAGGCGGCTCCGCCCCTCGACGCTCCTGGGCTGTCTCCGCCCACCCTGGCTGGCGGGAGGCCCCGCCCCTTCTCCGGGGAGCCCTATTGTGGAATGTTTACATCGGTGCTGCTACCGCCGCCGCCGCCTTTGCAAATCCGCGCAACGCCCGGGCAGCGTGGCTCGCGTGCAAGCGCAGAAGCCCACCCCTCCCCCCCAGCCCCGTGCAACCACGCTGGGAAAGAGGGGGAAGAAGGCAAAGCACCGGGCTACAACCACAACCGCAACTCGCAAAAGCCAAGGCTTGCAAATGCCAGGCGCACCCCGATGCAAAGCACAAACGCACAAAAATCTCCCCGCTGATGTTGCTGCAACTGCATCTCTCCTCCTCCCTCCCCGACACGGGAAACCCACGCAGCCCAACCTCTCCCCTTCCCGGAAGTCTTAAGGCCGTCCGTTCTTTGGGGGCGGAGGCAACAGGTCTTCCTTCGCGCTTTGCAATCGCGGGGCACCCAATTCCCAAATGCATCCCCCCCCCTTTCATCAAAACCTCGGGCCAAGCCAGTTTCTGCAAATTAAAAAATATATATAAAAAATAAATGTAAATTCTTGGTTGCATTTGCCAAATTAACAGGACGCCGGTCTGAAAGTGCCCTTAAAACCACCACTTGCGCTGCGGAGAAGCCCAAACGTGGCACTTGGACAGGGTTCGAGCGGCTCTTGTTTCTCTTTCGAAGCCCAATAAAGAAACTCCCCCCCTCCCACTTTATTTTTTTTTTAAAAATAAGATTTTTTCATAGACGGTTTGCTCGGACGCCTAAGAACAAGATGTCCGGAAACAAGCACCATGTGATATTTCATTTAACCCCCCCCCCCCAAATGAATTACATAATTAAAGCATTCTTGGGAAATGGGCTCTCCACCATGCAATCCACAAAAACCTGAACGAGTTTTTGTTTCCAGGTGATTATTTACTTTTACGTGCCCAGTTTTAACGTGGGTAAAAAAGATGTGGAGATTAGAAAGAGTGCAGAGAAGAGCAACAAAGAGGATTAGGGGGCTGGAGGCTAAAATATATGAAGAACGGTTGCAGGAACTGGGTATGTCTACTTTAATGAAAAGAAGGACCAGGGGAGACAGGATAGCAGTGTTCCAATATCTCAGGGGCTGCCCCAAAGAAGAGGGAGTCAAGCTATTCTCCAAAGCACCTGAGGGTAGGACAAGAAGCGATGGGTGGAAACTCATCAAGGAGAGAAGCAACTTAGAACTAAGGAGGAACTTCCTGGCAGTGAGAACAATCAATCAATGGAAGGACTTGCCTCCAGAAGTTGTGAATGCTCCAACACTGGAAGTTTTTAAGAAGAGGTTGGATAACCATTTGTCTGAAGTGGTGTAGGGTTTCCTGCCTGGGCAGGGGGTTGGACTGATACAGAAGGCTATAGAATATTTACAGTAAACTGATCTTCCAAATGTGGATACACTCCATCCGCTCATAAATACGGATATTTATACACTCCATCCATTCACAAGTACACCTAAGATAAAGAGATACAAGAAGAACTATCTCCTTAAGATGGGAGAATTCTTGGAAAAGACAGGATAGAAAATCTGGAAGCAGACAGATTTTTTAAAAATGGAATGATTTGGTTTAAAAAAGCTACATTCTGCTACTGAAAAATGATATTTTATAAAGCGACACTGAAACGTGTGTTTGACTGCTCTGCTGAGCCACAATTCAGCCAGGTATATTTTAATGCATCCTGCCATGTGATGGTATGGCCAGCCAGCCACGGGGCAGTGTGTCAGTGCGAACACACAACCTGAATTACGTGACTGTTTGCTATCCCGTCTCTGCCCAATTACACACTGCATTAAACATCTGTCCCTTCCAGCCCAGTATCCTGGATGGCTCAGAAAGCAAGTGACACCATCCTCCTCGCGTCAGGAATAATCAAGTTAATTACAGTTCAGAGTAAGAGGGCAGGATGTGCTTTGGCTGGGAAGCACAACCAATTCTCAGATGCTGCTTTGGAAACGCGCAGGAAAATTATTTTTATTTATTAAACACATTTATGTGTTTGCCTAACTCACACACACCGACTCTGGGTGGCCAATTCATTCCAAAATTGCAGGCATCTCACAGTAAACCAAAACAGCAGCAGGAGTCCTCACTCTCACTTTCACCCTCCTCCTTTTTTCACATTCACATCTTTCCACGTGCCTAAAAGCTGCTATCACACCGCAGTCTAGTCATCTCCATTGCCAGGGAATGCCTACAATTCAAAGTCAGCTTCTCCTCCTCCCTGTTAAAATTATAAAAAAAGTCACCCAACATGACTAGACTTGAATAAAAGCATCAGGAAAAGCAGGGCCAAGGTAGAAACACGAGGCGACCAAACCCTCAAAAGCACTAGTAAACCTGCATTTTTTGAACCCTACACCTTTGGTGACTGAGTTATCTTCTGAACATAGCTGGAGGGCCCTAGTTTGGGGGGGTGGGGGTGGAAGCTGTTGTAGAATGAAAACTGGGGGGAGGGGGTGTCTCAAAAAATCAGAACATTCAAATTTAGGTTTGAGGAGTCCCCAAAATTCCCTGGGTGATCTTAAATCAAGGCTGTCATTCAGCCTGATCTACCAAGGAAGGAAGGAAGGAAGGAAGGAAGGAAGGAAGGAAGGAAGGAAGGAAGGAGAGAAAAGGAGAGGGAGGGAAAGAAGATGAGAAAAGGAGAAGGAAGGAAGGAAGGAAGGAAGGAAGGAAGAAAGATTAGAAAAGGAGAGGGAAGGAAGGAAGGAAGGAAGGAAAGAAGGAAGGAAAAGGGAACAGATGGAGATGTTCCTGTAGGTAAACCTTAGCTTTCAGAACAAAGCAAAATGTAATCAGTTTTGATTGTATCCACTTGAAATGTTAAACTCTTTTCTCCCCCCCCCCCTCTTTTCCTGTCCTCGCTCCCCCTCCCCAAATCTTTGAAGCAACCTATCTAGCTTTCAAGAGTCCCTCCCCCCCAGCCTCAGTCTATTCCCACCTTTGGCTTGGCCAAGCATAGAACTACGTTCCTCTTGCTCAGGCAAGACAAAACAAAGATGCAGATCCTTTCAGGTGGAAATCTATAGATCTTTATCTAGAGACCAGCCAAGCTTTGGGCTGTCTGGATTTCACCCTTCCAGGACAAGGCCCTGAATTCCTGGGTGCCTTTCAAAGACACCCCCCCCCCTTGAAAACTGAGCAACTCTGTCCACCTGGACTGAAAACCTGGAAGTCAGACTAAGCAAGTTACGAGGTTTGCAACCCTTGGCTTCTAAACTGTTGTGTTGTACTTTTAAACCAATGCATTTGACTCAGATAATCCCAGTTTAAAGAAACCTCGTTGCATAAGAGGGGGGGGGGGAGAAGCTGACCATGACTTCCAATTTTGAAGAAAGCATGTAGCTTTGGAAAATGCAGCCAAGGATGAGTTAGTTAATCCCTCCCCCCACTTTTAAAGTTATTCAACCCCTTGTGGTCGTGGGGCATCCCTCAAATTCATTCTGCAAAATGTGTTTTTTATTTAACGATGTTCCCCCATCATGTTTTCTTGTGTGCCCACCACCTTCCACATTCTTTCTTTCAACCAAGAAGCGGCAGGCAGTCTTCAACTTACAACCACCTGTTTAGTGACCGTCCCACCTTACAAGGGCCCTGGAAAGAGTGACTTGACTGTTTCTGGGATACCCTGGCCGTTTGAAAGTGGCTGGATTTCAACTCCCAGCGTGTCGGCTGGGGAGTTGAAATAAATCCACCCACCTTCAAGTAGCAAGGGTGAGAACCGCTGCCTAATAAACGCAACACACTTTTCTCTCTTTCTGAGATATATATAGAAAATCGCCGAGTAGTAACAGCGCTGTTTACTAGATCGAATGAATGGGCGGCGAATGAAAGCAAGCGAGCGAAGGACGATCCAATGCCCATGTATGGGGTACACTTCCCCTGGAGAGTGAAGCTCCTCCATTCCTCCCCCAAAGGGTCTCCCATCCAGACCGGAAATGCTCCCCCCTCCCTCCCCTGGTCGTCTGCACTGCAACTGCCAGATTGGGGTGGGGGGGCGTCGTCTCCCCTCCCCACCTCCAGAACCGGGTTTAGAGGGTTTGACTTCCGGGATGGTGTTCTTTCAAGGCCGCCGGGTGGGAGGGGCTAGCGGAGCCACCCTCCCTCTGCCCCCTTTCCCCTCCCCCTCCCAGCTCTAGGTTGGAAAAAGAGGGGAGGGGGCCCGACCACCACCCCCCGGAAAAAACGCTTCCGATCTCGCTTCTGTCTGGGCAGAGGAGGGTCCCAATCTCTCTTGCTGCATCAGCTCCCACGGACTCCGCATTCCCAGGGCAGCCAAGCCAGCCTGTGCCCGGCAGAAAACGAGATCACGGCCCCTTCGCCGCCGCCAACCCCGATCGGTTCAGCCCCCTAAGCGCGGGGCGGGGGAGGGATCCGGCTGGACCCTTGACGCGGTCGCAGCTCTCCAGACCGGCGCCAGCATCATCCTTCCCACGAGTCCCTTCCCCTCGCAGAACCACCAATCGCTTCCTTTTCTCTCCCCGACCAGCCAAACCTCCCAACGAATCCCATCCGAAAGCCAAGCGTAACGTGTGAATGGCGTTTCTAGGGTCTGGAGTCCCCGTCCCCCCTTTTAAGTTTGAGGCGGCAACGGAGGCCCGTCTCTGGCTCAGCCTGGCCTACCTCACAGGGTTGGGGTGGAAAAAGACAACGGGTATTAGGAAGTGTGGGGACGGACCCAAACCGCATGTGCTGCTTGGAATACTAGGAACAATGGCGGGTTCAATGGGGGAGGCTCTTTTCCCACCCAGCCTCGCCGGGCCCCGGATTCACGTCCCAGGCAAGCCAACCAGAACACGGTTCTTCGCCCCCGCATCTCCCTTCACACGTGCACACAGGCGAGCCCTGTCTCAACCTGCGGAGGCGCATCGGCTAGGCAGCGGCCGCGGGGACAGCCCCTGCCTCTCTCTTCTCCCCCCCTTCCTCCCCTCCCCATTCAAAATCAGCCAACTGCAAAGTCGAGCGAGAAACTCCGGCGCCGCAGCCGCCAAGCCCGGACCGCCCAAGAAGGGCCGCCCGGGCGTCCCCCCCCCCCCCAAAAAAAAAGAGAGAGAGCGCTGTGGCCCCCGGTCGGAAATCCGGGCTTCCAGGTAGGCGCGTGGGGAGGAGGGGGCAATAGACGGAGGGAAGAGGGGAGGGGGGATAGACGGAAGGGAGGAGGGGGAAGAGACAGAGGAGGGGGGAATAAGGGGAGGGGAGGGGGGAGCGCCCTGGCTCCTCCCCCGCGTTTAGTGCTCGCGCCACGCGCAGCCCCCTCCAGGGCTTCTCCTTTGCTCCTCCCCCCTCCCTCCCTCCCCCTCCCAGACCCCCCCCCACCCACCCAAGGTGGGGGGTCGAGACGTGGAGAAGTTTCACAGCGGGAGGAAGAGGAAGGTGATGGAACCCGGGCGTTGCAAAAACTCCTCCGGCGGGGAAGCTCAGCGCAAGGACCCCCCCCCCTTCTCTTTCCTTCCCTTCCTTTGCTCCGCTCCTCCCTCCCAGCTTTGGTTGGTTTTTTGGGGCGGGGGGTCTTTTAGGTTTCCCTCCCCTCCTTTCGGAATCCCGAGCGCGGAAACCCCCCTCCAACCAACCCACCAAGCCGACGCTCTGCGGAACAGCCCCCCCTCCCTCTTCGGAAACCGGGCATGGGCGGGGGGTCCTCCTTCGCCCCTTCTTCCAACTCCCCCTCCCCACTCCTTTCCCGCCCTAAGGGAACTAAGCTTGCTTCTCCAGCTCTCTCTCTCTTTGCCTCCCCCTTTCTTTTCTTTTCTTTTTTTCCTTTTCTCCTTCATTTACTCCTCTGATTTGGAAAGGGTCTTTTGCCCCCCCCAACCCCCCACCCCCAGAGGGGGAAAGCCCTCGAGGTTCCCAGCCTCCCCCTCCTGGGAAAAGCAGCAGCAGGAGGAAAATAATAATAAAATAATAATAATAATAATAAAAAAACCCAGATCCAGCATTGGGGGGGAGTCAATTGAAAGCAGCTGTTACATACCCTTAAAGCCCCAAGCGAGGAATCCTGAATGGAGGGACACACCCCCCGGCGCTGATTGGCCGAGGCAGAGAGGGACCGTTGTGGGGGAGGCGGGGATTAAAGCTACGATTTAGGCCACGCCTCCTCTCTATTCTCTCTCTCTCTTCCCCCCCCCTTTCCGGAAATGGCCCCGACCGGCCCTTGTATGAAAAAAGCGCTTTGATGGACAATCAGCATCTGTGAGAAGGATGTCTGTAGGAGGAGAGGAGGAGGCTGGGAAACGTGGGAATGGCTTCCCGACCCGTGTTTTTGGCTTTGCAAGATCTCTCTCTTGCAAAAATTTAAAAAGCTGAGCTGGCCCTGGGAGCATTCAAGCTGCTTTGGCACCCAGGGTCAATTTTGGAAAAAAAAAAAAAAGTTGCCTTGCTCCAGAAAGTTTTGAGGTGCGGATGGGTGTCCCAAAGGTGCTTTTTCAAGAGGCAACTTGGACTTCCTTTTTTTCTTCAGAACTGAAGAGGCTTCTTGGACGAGAAGCGAAACGTCTTCAAAGAAAAAACCAGAAAGTCCAGTTGCCTGTCTGTCTTGGGGACGAAAAAAAAAGCACCTTTTTTTTAAAAAAAAAAATTGATTTATATGCCGCCCTTCTCCGGAGACTCAGGGCGGCTTACAGTGCGTTAAGCAATAGCCTTCATACTTTTGTATATTTATACAAAGTCAGCTTATTGCCCCCACAATCTGGGTCCTCAATTTACCTACCTTAGAAAGGATGGAAGGCTGAGTCAACCTTGAGCCTGGTGGGATTCGAACTTGCAGTAATTGCAAGCAGCTGATCTTAATAACAGTGAATTAGTCCACTGCGCCACCAGGACTCCACCTTTGGGACAATCGTGACATGGATGAATCTGCATAGCCACAATTCCGATGGATATTCATCGATGAAGCTTCGATGCTGCCTAGAGATGATTCTGAGCAGCTTACGACCAATAAGAGCAACAAAGTAAAACAATGAAAGCGATAAACGGGGATACTGAGATACTGCTCCCTAAGTGGCTAAGACGCTGAGATCAAAAAGTTTGGCAGTTTGAATCCCTCGTATGGGTCTCCTGTGTGTGAGCTGGGGGGTTGGACTAAATGACCTCCCAAGATCCCTTCCGACTCTGTTACTGTTAAAGGTGGGGAAAGACTCATAAAAAAAAGCCCTCCCTAGTTTCTCCAGAAGTAAAGAATGTGTGTGTGTGTGGAGGGGGGGCACTGTATTTTGAGACTTCTGTCAATTTCACCTTACAGTTGAGTAGATTTAGCGCCTACGGTTATGAGAGGCCAACAGCAGATACGTGTCGGGCGCTAAAACACCAGGACCATGAATGAAGGTTCAGTTAAACGGATTCATTGCTAAATGCCTATGCACAGGGACCTCCTCAGCTACGGGTGAGCACCTGCTTGGAGTTAGTTAGCTTCACTTATAGCTTTATACCGTAGAGGAGTGAGTGTTGGCGATCCTTTTTGCCACCGAGTGCCGAAATAGGAGTGCGTGCACGCATGCTGGAAACTAGAAGGTTTGCATGCATGTGCTGGGAAGATAATCTTCCGGTTTCCGCCACGTGCATGCACACTAGTTAGCTGGTCTTTGCACACTCGTGTGCGCCAGAAACCGGAAGACCAGGTGGCTGGTGTGCATGCACACACCAGAAACCGGAAGATCATCTTCTCGGCATGTGCATGTGTACCGGGCAGCTGCTGTTCTGGTTTCTGGCGCTTCCACACACATGAAGACCAGCTGGCTGCACACCGGAACCCGGAAGAGCAATGGGCGATGGCTCTGCGTGCCACTTTTGACACGCGTGCCATAGGTTCACCATCACGACCGGACAGTATCAACCTTGTTAACTCCCGAGACTTTTTTCCACTATGTATTCTGAGTCGTCTGTGATTAATATATACTGGTATATATGTACATATATAGTGTATGTCTGTATATATATACCACTTATATATATATATTATTTATTTATTTATTTTGTTCAACTTGTATGCCACCTTTCTCCGAAGACTCAAGGCCACACTTGGAATCCTGCATTCAGTTTTGGTCGCCACAATGTAAAAAAGATGTTGGGACTCTAGAAAGAGCAACAAAGAGGATTAGAGGACTGGAGGCTAAAACATATGAAGAACAGTGGCTGGAACTGGGTAAGTCTAGTTTAATGAAAAGAAGGACCAGGGGAGACATGATAGCAGTCTTCCAATATCTCAGGGGCTGCCCCAAAGAAGAGGGAGTCAAGCTATTCTCCAAAGCACCTGAGGGCAGGACAAGAAGCAATGGGTGGAAACTCATCAAGGAGAGAAGCATCTTAGAACTAAGGAGAAATTTCCTGACAGTCAGAACAATTAATCAGTGGAACAACTTGCCTCCAGAAGTTGTGGGTGCTCCAACACTGGAAGTTTTTAAGAAGAGGTTGGATAAGCATTTGTCTGAAGTGGTGTAGGGTTACCTGCCTAAGCAGGGGGTTGGACTAGAAGACCTCCAAGACCCCTTCCAACTCTGCTATTCTATTCTATATGTTGTATCTATCATCTATCTAATCAAAATTCCTTTGTGAGTGGGCATCAGAATTTCATGTTTTAATATATGCCAGCGTGTTCACAGGAAAAAGTCACAATAAAGGTTATCTTACATCTTATAAGCAGCACTCAATGGGAGTTAGATTTGCTTTGCTTGTGGCTACGTAAAGATTCCAGGCCGATCCCTCTTTTGACTCCACCTCCAAGTTCTGCCATCCTTTCTCCTACATCACCTTCTCTACCTTTTAACTTTTTCCCTGTAGCCTCCTTGAACTATCCTATTCCTGCCCCGTTCCAGGTTATATCCAGGGGCAGGTTCCAAATCCCGTCACTACTGGTTCGCTCGTGCGTGCGCAGGGCGCTTCTGCACATGCTCAGAAGCAGGTGGGAGGAGCCTCCTGCCACCGCCGCTACCGGTTCGCCTGATCCGGTGTGAACCGGTAGCAATATCCCACTGGTTATATCTACCCCTCCTTTCAGGAAAGGTAAGTTATGGGTCTTGTCTTCAAACTGCAGACTAGGCTGGATGAGAGGATGGACGAAATGCGGAAGCCCAACTGCACTGCATTCATTCACCTGGTGCATTCCGCCTAAATTTGCATGTTTAGTGCAAATTTAATGGCGGGTGCTTGAATCCCGAGTCTAGTCCTCTCCCAGGATGCTCAGCCGTGCAGACTGCCACCATCCTTCAAATGAATCCCAGGCTAGGGAAAAAACAAACAAACCCAGCTACCTTCAAAACAATCCTGCAACTTGTTTCTTTTTAACCTCGTTTTGCTACATGCCTGAAAGGCAACATCCTTAAAAAGTGTCTTTTCTCGATCTTGGCAAAATGTTAAGATGCGTGGACTTCAACTCCCAGAATTCCCGACCCAGCATCTAGCTCGGAATGGAAGTTTTAACACAGACCTGAATCCAGTGGTGGGATTCAGCCGGTTCAGGAGAACCAGTTGTTAACTTTCTGAGCAGTTTGGCAAACTGGTTGTTAGAAGAAATCATTAGGGCAGAGAACTGGTTGTTAAATTAGTTGAATCTCACCACTGCCTGAATTGCTTGCTTGCCGAAAGGTGTTGGGATTGAGCCAAGGTCCGTCAAGAGGAGAAAGACCAAGAGGTTTGAGACCCCCTGGCCTCAAACACTCATTTGCAGAAGCCGCAAAAGGAACAGCACCGAGCTCGTGGGTTGTAGGCATATTTAATGGTGATAAAACAACCCACCCACCCCTGAAAGAGCCCATAAATCGCTGTGAAGCAGCGACCAAGAACATTTACAATTATTTCCAACTTGGACATGCGCAAGTTAAGATTAAATATAAAAACCGAAAAAAAAGGGGGTCGGGGGAAGGGAAGGGGGTTGTAAAAAATAAGAAATATACACGTTCTAAAGATCTGGTTCCAGTATAAAGTTACTTACGTGGCTCGACGTGGCCACTTTTCCTCTGCAAGCAGAGAGAGAGAGAGAGAGGGTGGGTGGGGGAGACCCCGGGGCTCCGGAATACGAGACCCATGCTATATCTTGCTGCTATGGGGCCCCACATGCTACAAGGGAGATTACTGGGTGCCC
The DNA here is from genome assembly GCA_012654045.1 of Ptyas mucosa. Lineage (NCBI taxonomy): Eukaryota > Metazoa > Chordata > Lepidosauria > Squamata > Colubridae > Ptyas > Ptyas mucosa. The sequence goes on along the minus strand of WNWU01000059.1, from coordinate 3,016,098 downwards.
CACATTCATACAACCTTCTCTGTCACTTTTGATGCCTTAAAAGTATTTTTTTCCCCCCTTCCCTAGCTTCATCTGGAAGACGAGCCTCCGTGGAAGGGAATTGTTCCAGCCTAAAGCCCTGCCTCTCTCTGCCTGTGGCCCCCCAATCCATGGGGCCCTTCTAATTCGGGCCCTTCTTCTGGTCCCCTATTCGTACCAGCCACTTAAGCGTTTCCCGCTAGGGACAAACACACAAGCTATTCCCTCCCCCCACTCCTGCCTTCCCTGCGGGCTGCAGAGACCCCCCACCACTTGGATAAGCCCCTCCAAAAAGGGCCACTGATGGATAACCCTAACTTGCCTTCTCCACACCCATTGGGGATCGCCCCTCCCACCACCTGCAGTCATGCCAGCCTTGTAGGCATCTGTGCCCTCGTTCAAGGGCGCGGGAGAAAGCTTGGGTCAGTGGGCACAGTTGACCCAAGGAGGGGGCAGAGATGGGTGATGGGAGGGAGACAGAAAGCGCCATTAACTTTGGCAGTAGCGTCGGAGGTTGCCCCTCGGAATGAGGCGACGCTGAATCTTGGCTAGAATCAGCTACACCTATGTCAATGGGAATCGTGGTTCGATCCCGGGCAAGGGAAGGACGTTGCATGGACACATGGACAACACACAGGCAGGCCTAGCGGTCATTTAAGACTGAAGCGTTGGGTTGTTCTTCCGAGGCAGCCTCTTGTAGGACAGGCCCATGGAGAAGAGTCGAGACCTTCAGTTCATGGACTCCGTTCATGCAGCTCGTAGGTTTGCTTCGTTCGTTACTAGTATATATATATATATATTTCTCAATAAGGCACGGGTCAGTCAAGGCAGTGGGTTCAAGGGAATTCCTTGTCCGTGGCTACTGGTCGTGGCTCATCGTGGCTGAGCGGTCCAGGAAAAATGTCCTCCAGCCTTGGTGGTGGAGAATGGGCTTGCCACTAGCCAGGTCCAGCTGAAAGCTCCAACCAAACCTAGTTGTTGAGCAGGAGGGAGGGAGGGAAGGAGAGAAGGAAGGAAGGAAGATGAGAAGAGAGGGAGGGAGGAAGATGAGAAGAGAGGGAGGAAAGAAGGAAGGAAGATGGAAAAGGAAGGAAAGATGAGAAAAAGGAAGGAAGATGAAGAAGGAAGATGAAAAAGGAAGGAAAGATGAGAAAAGTAAAGGAGGAACATGAGAAAGAAGGAAGATGAGAAGAAGGAAGATAGGAAGGAAAGGAAGGGAAGGGAAGGGAAGGGAAGGGAAGGGAAGGGAAGGGAAGGGAGGAAGGAATCTGACAGCATAGCAGATCCTCCTGGGGCTGAGGCCTGGGTGAGGTTCCAGACCTCCTGAACCTGAGGACGTGGTGAGCTTCCAGACCTTCTAATCTAGACCTTCGGATTAGCTCTTCTCCGGACCCATCCTGGGATGGGAGATGGGAAGGAGATTTTCTCTGTAGGCGTGCTCAAGGATGGCCAGGTAGCAGAAGTAATACTGCTCGGGGGTCTGGATGCTGAAGGCGCGCTGGGACCTCATCCTCACCACCGTCTGGTAAATGTTGAGGGTCCCCACCTCTTGCAGTTGCGACAGACAAATATCCAGTGCGCAGAAAGTACCTGGAAGGAAGGAAGGACATGGGGAAAAGGAACAGATCACCCATCGGCCACCCTCGGAAAGAATTCCGTGTTCTGCATCGACTTCTTTTGAGTCTGCTTTTCGGTGAAAGATATTGGGATTCCAGGTCCCATAACCCCCAACCTGCAGGGCCTGGGGGGTGGGGGGAGTTGGAGTTTGATACAGGGCAGGGCGACAGGTTGAAGAAGATCGCTTCTCTGCAGTCCCAAAAATTTAAAGGAAGAGGAAATGACCTCCCCCTACTCCCAGTTTTACAAGTAGGAAGTCTTCTCCAAGGTGGGCCACCAACAGAAGTGTTGAACGTCAACTCCCAGGTTCCTAAGCTCTGGTTTTGTTACGTGGGGCACACTCAGGGGTGAAATCTACTTACCTTCCCTACCGGTTCGGAAATGCGCGTATCACATGCGCATGCAAACCCTTCTGCGCATACGCAGAGGGTAAAAAACAGGTTACTTCCTGGTTAAAACCAGGAAGTAACGATGACTGGACGGGTGGGCGGAGCCTCGCGCTGCCATCGCTACCAGTTCTCCGAACCACCCGCCGCCATCTTTATCGGTTCGGTCGAACCGGTCCGAACCGGTAGCATTTCACCCCTGGGCACGCTGGGAGGCAGAGGATGGACCCATGAGAGAAAGCTTCTGAAGTTCTTGGAAATCCAACCCTCCCCTCAAGATTCCAGGACAATGCAGTTACCTGTCCTCCCGATACCGGCACTGCAGTGTACCACAATGGGTGGCCCGCCTGGGTGACCTTTGTAGCGTGGTCCCAAGGCACTGACGGCCACCCTCTGCTGCTGCTTGACGGCTCCCAGGAAGTCAATGAGTGTCGCTGCCGAGGAAGGGACCCCGTAGTCGGGCCAGCTCACGTACTGGAAATGGGTCACACGGCGTCTCTCGCGGTTCTGTAGGTAGTGGAAAAGGGGGGAGGGGTAGAGAGAGTGGATCCCATGTTTCAGATCATCACATTCATGCCACTATTGCAAGGATGTCTTCTACCTGGGAGTTTATGATCCCTATGGCACCCTTTAGATCAGGGGTCTCCAACCTTGGCAACTTTAAGACTTGTGGACTTCAACTCCCAGAGTTCCTCAGCTAGCTTTGCTTGCTTTAGATCAACTTGCTTTAGATCAACATTTCTCAACCTTAGAAGGTTGAAGATGAGTGGACTTCAACTCCTAGAATTCCCCAGCTGGCATGGCCGGCTGTGGAATCCTGGGAGTTGAAGTCCACCCATCTTGAATCTACCAAGGTTGAGAAACACTGTTATGGAGCCAAACCAATGGAGAATGAGGGACTTTACGACCAAAAATCTGAAGACACGAGGATTGTTTCTGTTAACAGAAACCAGTCGAGATAATCTTGTGTAGCCCAATTCTCCATCCAGGAAGTGCCAGCTAAAGAAGGTTGAAAGGAGGAGGATGATAGGTCGTGAGTAACAATGGAGTGGCTCTGCTGTGAAAGGGAAGACCAGTATAATACCCCTTGGCCCTTTGATGAAGAGTTTGTGCAATTACCTCACAGCTGAACATCTCTAGCAGTGTCTTCTTGTAATGGCTGAGGTTCTCTGTTCCAAGGTTGGTAACCGTTAAGGTTCCGTAGCCGATTTGGAAGTCCTTCTCCAGGGGCCAGTATTGACCGCACTTCCTTTTGCCTCCTTCTTCAATCCTGTCATGGAAAGAAGAAAGGGAGAATATGGAAGGTGGTCAGCTTGGAGCCCAACGGAAGCATGGAGAGACATCTTTTGAAGGAACCACAGTTGGCCCAGTTAGCGTAAGACATCAAGTCCAAAACCAGAAGAGTTTTGGTTTTGACTTGATGTCTCAAGTCAAGAGCATCTTCAGAAGAGCATCAGTGCAAATGGGCCAGGCGCCCTCTCCCCTAAAAACCCATCAGGGTCATGCTTACTTATTGTCTGATGCACAGATACGTTACCTTGTGGTCATCACGATCACCAGCACGTTCTGTTCCCACACCATCCGCCAGAAGTCATTGTATGTGTTTTCTAATGGCCCTAGAATGAAACAGGAAATATAAAGACGCTTTTGAAAGCTACATATACTAGTTAGTCCTCACTTACCAACTGCTTTGTTCGGGGACCGTTTGAAGTCATGATGGTGCAGAAGAAATAACTTTATGACCAATGTCTTCATTTGTGACCTTTGCAGCGTCCCTCAATCATGTGAGCATCATTACATTAATATAGGTTGTCCTGATCCTGGCCCATTATCTCCCTCCCTTGTGGAGTGGAAATATTGGAGCAAAAGGGATTTCAAGAGAGTAAGAAAGCACTCGGTGGAAAGCAGGCTCTTCTGGGTTTTGACAAAACTGTGCCATAGTGGTTCACTCAATGATCATCGCAAAAAAGGTCATAAAATTGGGTGAGTCATGCGACCAACTTGTTTTAGGCCATTATGGGAGACAACATAATGGGCAGGTTGTCAGGCTGCCATCTTTTTCATTGGATCTTCAGGCCTGCCACATTTACTACTGCGGGAAACTGGGAGGAGGGAATTGTGTGGAGCCAGGGTGATATATAGTCATAACAACATTCCTTTCTCAGAGAGTCAAGGACATCTTGCCCTGCACCTGGAAGGCTGGAACTGGGAGGCATCTCCAGTTGGGCTGGTGCTTTGATTGGACCATGGGATGGACATGTGGGTGCTGGGCAGGAACTTGAACTTTCTTTTGGGTGGGGAAAACCTGGAAGCTTTCAGATTCGGGTTTTCCCAGATGTGCCAATATGACATCTCTAATGAAATGGAACTTTGAGGAACTTCTGGCCTCGGAAGTTTTCTTTTGTTGGGGGTGTTACTTGGAATCCTGACACAGGTTCCATTACAATTGTATGTCAAGGATTACATATACTGGACAGGATCAAAATTTAGCAACTCAGTCTGGTTGCTTCTACCCTGTTTCCCCCCCAAATAAGACATCCCCTGATAATAAAAACAATTGGGCTTTTGAGCGCATGGCAATAAGGCCAAGGGCTTATTTCAGGGTTCAAAAAAATATAAGGCAGGGTCTTATTTTCGGGGAAACACGGTAGTTGGAAAACAGGTTGATGGACTCCGAGTCTAACCTGATAAAAAGAGACTGGGTTTTTCTGAAGCTCCAGACATGCTTCAGGCACATCCATTGAGCAAAGCCAGAAGAGGGAGCTGGGATTTGACAGACTCCAGATTCTGAATGCAGATGTTGCCTCTTTTCAATGGTCTCTAAAGAACCAGGTGATGCTTTCAAGATCGGGGACCATAAATACCTTGAGTGCCGATATAAGCATTCCTTTGCTTGTACCCGTCCATGAAACTCGCATTGATGTAGTCGGTCATCTATGGAGACACAATTGAGTTTGTCAACCCTACAGACCAGCTACAGAAGCTACATTTAGTGTTGGGCAAAGATAAGTGCATGTAAGTATTTTTAGTATTGCTTTCCAATATTAAAAAATATCATCCTAAACAAAAGGCCCATGAAATCAAAGCTTTGTACTCATAACTTTCTTCATCAATCTGATATTCTCTCTTGCAGCCAACAGTTAAGTTCTCTTTTTGCCCGAGAACATAGGAAAAGTACTGTTTCCACAACTTCTTGTTTTCCTATTTCTTAACGTAGAACAAGACCCAAAAAGTTGTTTTCTCCAGGCAGGAAAACTTTGGAACAGAATTTTACATTTTATCTGCACAACCCCATGATGTTCTGTAATCGAATTTTAAAACATGAAGAGCGTACCCCCATTCCATTAAATTACTTGCGCAGAACAATATATGTCCTATTTGGCAACTTCCTTGCGTGTTGAAAGTTGATGTCTCCTTTAGCATAGGGGTGAGAACAGTGGTGCAGAAAATATGGAGAGAGAGAGAGAGAGCGAGCTTTTGATACTCTGTCATAACTGGAAGTTTTAAATCTGCTAATATGGTATAGTCTTAATTGAACTGAAGGGATTTCTCTTTGTCCCAAACACCTTTCAATTATAAACTGTACTGTGTTTTCCCGAAAATAAGCCTTCCACGGATAATAAAACCGAAAATAAGCCCTCCCTGAAAATATTTAAATGCATGTGCAGCCATGTCCCTGCCATTTCCTCTGGTTAGGGTTTAACAGATGAACAGATTCCCCTAGGCAGTGTATGAATGCCCCCTCCTCCAATTCCTCCCCCATCCCCAATAGCACCCCTGGCAGCTCGTACGACCACCATGAAGGCCTGTTCCAAACCTGCTTCAATTCTGCAGCTAGAGATTGAATTCTTTGCTGTGATTTGAGGGGTTCGATTCCCTGAAATGCTACCGGCTTCACTTACCTCCTGATAGTTGAACTGTTTGGACAGCTTCACCCTGGTTTGATCAAGGCAGGGAACGTCCCCGTATCGGTTTTTCTCCTGGTTCAAAGGAGCCCTGGGGGAAGGAGAAAGGCAGAAAGATGAAACAAGGAAAGCACCAGGAATGTATCCCGCTAGCAAAGTTCTCTCAATTTCTTTTAAAAAGAGCAACAAGAATCGGACTCCTATCGCATGCAAGATAATGAAGTCCACCCATCTTCAAGTCGCCAAGATTGACCAATGCAGTGATAAATGGAGAACAATGGAATTCTATGGGGTGAGGGACAATTCCTCTTCCCTCCAAGTTTGGTTCTTAGATGGGGCTTCAGATGGGGCCCCTCCTGCCCTCCAGAACGGTTGCAGGAATTGGGTATGTCAAGCAGTGGTGAACTCCTCCGAGGTTTGCCATTGGTTTGCTGCAAGTGCATGCACGGTGCATGCCAAATGCGTGCTGCACACTGCATGTGGAAAAAGGAGGCTTAAGTAGAACAGCGAGGGTGGGGGAGAACAGCTGTGCCGTGCGATTTAGATTCGCTAGAAAGCAGGATTTCCTGCTTTTTAGTGAATATAAATCGTGCAGCACAGCTGATCGTTGGAAATACCTGTTCAGACCAACTGGTAGCATTTTTTTTACTACTGGTTTGCCCGAACTGGTAGCTTTTATTACTACCGGTTCTCCCGAATCTGTGCGAACTGGTAGCATTTCACCCCTGATGTCAAGGCTAATAAAGAGAAGGATTAGGGGAGACATGATAGCAGTCTTCCAATATCTCAGGGGCTGCCCCAAAGAAGAGGGAGTCAAACTATTCTCCAAAGCACCTGAGGGCAGGACAAGAAGCAACGGGTGGAAACTAATCAAGGAGAGAAGCAACCTAGAACTAAGGAGAAGTTTCCTGACAGTGAGAACAATGAACCAGTGGAAGGATTTGCCTCCAGAAGTTATAGGTCCGTGATGGCCAACCTATGGCACCTGTGCCGGAAGTGGCATGCAGAGCCATCTCTCTGGGCACGCCAGCCATCGGCTGTTGCTCTTTTGGGTTCTGGCGTGCAGATGGTCTTCGCAGGTGTAGGAGTGCTGGAAACCGGAGGACCAGATGACCAGCGCACATGCACACACCAGAAACTGGAAGCTCAACTTCCCGGCGGGCACATACGTGCCAGGGAGCTGCTCTTCTGGTTTCCGACACTCCTGCGCATGTGCACCGGGGAGCTGCTCTTCGGTTTCTGGCGCTCCAGCGAATGAGCACTGGGGAGCTGCTCTTCCCGTTTCTGATGCTCCCCTGCATGGGCGCACCCATTTCAGTACTCGGTGCCGAAAAGGTTCAACAACACTGACCTAGATCATGATAATGTGAGCTTTGGGATGTTGGGAGGGTTGCAATTCCAAAGACTAGCCTAACCACCATTGCAGGGGTGAAATGCTCTGGGTTCGGACTGGATCGCCCAATCCGGTAGCGATGGCGGCGGGTGGTTTGGAGAACCGGTAACAAAAATCCCTGCGCCCCCCCCCCATGCCCAGCTGAGCTGAATGATCATCAGAGGCTTTTTTTAAAACTTTTAAAAGCATTTTTTCCTCTTCCGATGAAAAAATGCTTTTAAAAGTTAAAAAAAAAAGCCTCTGATGATCGCGCGGCTCAGCTGGGATCGTCAGAGGCTTTTCAAAGCATTTTTTTCTGCAACCTCTTGGCTGAAGAGATGGTAAAAAAGATGCTTTGAAAAGTCTCTGATGATCCCAGCTGAGTTGCCTGATCGGCAGAGAGGCTTTTCAAAGCATTAGAAAAAAATGCTTTGAAGAGTTAGGAAAAAAAAAAAGTTGGCCACGCCCACCCAGTCACATTACCCTCCCCCCCACCAGGCCACGCCCACAGAACCGGTAGTAACAAATTTTACATTTCACCCGTGCACCATTGGCTCAGCGCCATCGTAACTGGTCCCCGGCCAAATGGTTGTAGGTGGAGAACTATAGGTGCTCCATCCCTGGAGGCTTTTAAGAAGAGGCTAGGCAGCCATTCGTCTGAAATGGTACAGGGTCTCTTGCTTGCGCACTGGGGTTGGACTAGAAGACCTCCAAGGTCCCTCCCAACTCTTGTTATTCTCCAACCTCGCACCCTCCCGCCATCGCATCTGGATGCTTACAGAGAACACCCAAAAGTGCCCGTAGGGCTACGGTGCCGAATGCCTTCATACTCCTCATAAATTCCTCGCTTTTGCTTCTGGTTGACGTGGTCCAGGAGTTCCGGCAGGGTCATGGACTTGGGGCCGGGGACATGCACGGAACCGTTGTCCCGCGGGGGAGCCAGAGGGACCAGGATCAGCTCATCCAGGGGATCCGGGTGCCCGTTTTGCTGCGGGAGGAACCTGCAGTTCCAGCTGAGGGGGTCCAGCTTGAGAGACCCTCCCAAGTACTCGGGGAGGCACTCGTGCGGCAGGTGCTGCCTGAGCTCCGACATTTTCACCATCTGGACCTAAAAAAAAGAAGAAGGAGCACATTGGGGTGCTGAGAAAAATAGCCTCAGAAACCTTTATGCCCGGCTTTTTTTTTTTAGGAATGAAGGTTCCCAATATTGAAAGTGCATCCATTTAGGTTGGCTTGCACCGAATTCCTGATTTATTAGATTTTTTTTTAATCCTGCTTTTATTACTTTATAAGTAATTCAAGGTAGTGAAGACTCCATATTCTTACTATTTTCCCCCACAACAATCATCCTGTGAGGTGGGTTAGGCTGACAGAGAGGGACTGGCCCAAAGTCACCCAGCTGGCTTTCATGCCTAAGGCAGAACTAGA
>WNWU01000059.1:2960300-2979860 GCA_012654045.1 Ptyas mucosa | reverse complement strand
ATATATATATATATATATATATATATATATATATATATATATATATATTGGAGGTTCCTATCTGGGTTGACGGAGAGTATTCACTTTCTGGTCCTCTGATTAGTTGTCCATCTGGCACTCCCCGTTGGGTGAGAGGGGCTGAGATGCTTCCACTGTGGGAGTGGACAAATGCTCCAGTTCGTAACGCCCGTCTTGCGAGGGGGGATCGTCAGCCGCGCCCGGCTGCTGGTTTTTATTCCTCTTGTGCTCAATGATTTGCTGCAGCTGCTGCCCCGCGTAGCCGGGCTTGGAGGTGAGCGGGCAGCTGGGCACCACAATGCCCAAGATGTCGGAGACCATGTAAGGGCGCAGCCAACCCACTAACGGCGTGCTGCCGGGGTTGTAGTGCGCTTGCTTGTGATAGAAAAGGATCCCGTCTACCTGCGAGGAGAAACGGGGAGAAAACATCTGGGTCGGGTTCAGGATAAGGCGCGGGCGTCCACGGGGAAGAGGGCAAAAAAGTCAAGATGGCGACCGAAACGATGCGATTGGACGCTCCCGATTAAGAATTTTGATGATAACACATCAAAATAGTTCTCAACTTATGACCATTCGGAGCAAGACACACGACTGGAAAGAGAAGCAATTTATGACCAGTCCCCGCATTTACGACCGTCGCAGAATCCCCACGGCCACGGGATCAGAATTCGGGTGCTTGGCAACCCGCATTTAAGACGGTTGCAGCATCTCGGGGCCCTGGGATCACCATTCGCCTCGAAAGGGGGAACTTCTAGTAGTTTTGCGGGCGGCTGGCTGTCTCCACCAGGGGAGCTGTGTTTGCACCAAAAGCCCAGCAGGGGGAGCTCTACGCTTTGAGAAGCCTATATGGTCAGAGTGACTTTGCTTAAGCAGAATTCAGAATAAGAAAAAAAGAGTTGGAAGGGACCTTGGAGGTCTTCTAGTCCAACCCCCTGAGACCCTAAAGCACTCCAGACAAATGGCTGTCCAGTCTCTTCCTAAAAAAAACCCTCCAGGGATGGAGCACTCACAACTTCTGGAGGCAAATACTGAATACCCACATAAGTGAGTGAATTGTTTGTGTGGGGGTCTGTATCAGGGGTGAAATTTAAAATTTGTTACTACCGGTTCTGTGGGCGTGGCTTGATGTGGGGGAGGCGGGGTAATGTGACTGGGTGGGTTTGGCGAAGAGGTTGTAAAAAAAATGCTTTCAAAAGCCTCTGACGATCCCAGCTTAGCTGCCTGATCGGCAGACGCTCTTTTTCTTTTAAATGCCTCTGCCGATCAGGCAACTCAGCTTGGATTGTCAGAGGCTTTTAAAAGAAAAAAAGCCTCTGTTGATCAGGCAACTCAGCTGGGATCATCAGAGGCTTTTAAAAGCATTTTAAAAAATGCTTTGAAAAGCCTTTGACAATCCCAGCTGAGCCGCGCGATCATCAGAGGCTTTAAAAAAAAAACTTTTAAAAGCATTTTTTTGGCCAAAGTGGTTGTAGAAAAAATGCTTTTAAATTTTTTTTTTAAAAGCCTCTTATGATCTTGCGGCTTAACTGGGCAATGTGGGGGGGGGGGGTTTTTTGCTACTGGTTCTCCGAACGACCTGCCTCCATTGCTACTAGATTGGGCGATCCGGTCCGAACCGGGAGCATTTCACCCCTGGTCTGTATGTATGTGATGGGGGTGCTGGTATCTGGAAGGTGCTGCCTTGGAGACCCCTTTGTTGGGGAACCCAGCAGGAGAACCCCTCCCTTGCAGACCCAGCCTGGTGTGAGAGCCATTTAATGGACGACGTTAAAATTGAGATGCGTTCATGGGAACAAGGCCAACTTACCTCGAAGGGGAACGTCATCGTCAAAACCTCACACAGGCTGGCTGAATTGCAGGAATAGCTCTTGAGGCCCACAAATCTATACTAAGAAAGAGGCCAAAGAAGTCAGCACGCATGTATGTAAAACCCTCTGCTTTGTTTGATAGATGAGTGGGAAATGGAGCCTCCAGGCTTAGAGGCAGTCTACCTCCAAACAACTCAGCGAGTATATGAGGTAGGCCACCGCAACTTGAAAATGGGGGACTTCAACTCCCAAAATTCCCCTGCTGGCACTACATAAACCAAGCCAAGCCAAATCAATTTTTTTTTAAAAAAAAGTGGTAAAATGGACAGCCAACATCAAAAACGTCATCAAAAAAGCACAACAAAGAATGTTCTTTCTGTGCTGACTCAGAAAGCTCAAACTGCCCAAGGAGCTGCTGATCCGGTTCTACAGAGGAATGATGGAGTCTGTCATCTGCACCTCAATAACTGTCTGGTTTGGCTCTGCAGCCCAACAAGACGGACACAGACTTCAGAGGATAATCAGAACTGCAGAAAAAACCATGGCTACCAACCTGCCTTCCATTAAGGACCTGTATACGGCACGAGTCAAAAATTGGGCTGTGAAAATATTTGGTCAAAATAAAATTTTAAAAAATGACTCACTGGGTTAAGTCGGCTTTTCTCCGACAAGTCCATCTCCTCTTCCATTTTGGAATGTAGCCAGTAGAATCTGAAATCTGTCTGGAGAAGGAAGGGAAGAAAAGGGGACCAAGAGGTGTGAAAGGCTCTTTCCTTCCTCCCCCAATGTCATCCGCACATCCCATTACAGCAGAGGTCTTCAAACTTGGCAGCTTTAAGACTTGTGGACTTCAACTCCCAGAATTCCCCAGTCAGCATGTCCAACATCAGCCATTTTTAAGACTTCTGGACTTCAACTCCCAGAATTCCCCAGCCAGCATGTCCAACGTCGGCCATTTTTAAGACTTGTGGATTTCAACTCCCAGAATTCCCCAGCCAGCCATGGGTTGAAGTCTGCAAGTTGACAAGGCTGGAGCCTTCTCTATTAGGCCAAGCATGTTGTCACAAACTCACTCAGATTTATAAGCCATAGTTTAGGGCTTAAGTGGTGTTTACATGGCAATTGCAATCCAGCCCATCAAGCATGCTTAAAACAGGTCTTATTTAAGAAATAAATATATATATATATGAAAAAAGGAGGAACCACCACAAGGGAAGGCTGTAATTCTGAAGTTAGGGGGAACCTAAAATGTTGAGGAAGAAGGAGAGAACTATTTAAATCAAGCAGAGCTGGCTGGAGAATTCTGGGAGTTGAAGTCCACAAGTCTTAAAGCTGCCAAGTTTGAAGACCTCTACATTACAGGTTCAAGCAGCACAGGTTTAACCTTGTCTCTGCGGTTCACCCAAGCTATTGAATCCGAGGAGCCTCCCCCAGCGTCCTAACTCGCAAACAACCAAATCAAGCCTAACACTAACCAGGTTTAGGGGGAACCTCCGAGGCATCTCTCGCTGACCTCGTGGTGTGAGTGGTCGGCCATAGTTACCTGGCAGTCATAAACAGGGTGTCCCCGCCAACACATCACGTCAAGGATGTAGTACGTCTGCTGGACCTCGTTGTAGATGCAATCCAAGATAGTGTATTCTGTAAGTGACACCCACCGGGATTACTCCTTGTGTTAAGTTCCGGCTGTGTTGTAAATCGGGGAGGTTGTGCAAAATTTTTGATTTTGTTCTTGTCAAGAACGACGGTGATGGTCACGAGGAGAAAAGAATCGGAAAACTCACCTTTCCCTGTTGCTGAATTAAGCCGGTTCCCACCTGGCAAAAGAGACGGGAACCGATTGACGCAGAAACCACTTTTGGTGTACGATGCCGTGGTGCCCTAGAAGTGTGCGAAGTGAGAGAGAGAAATGAGAATATGGGGTTTTTTTCAGGCCAAAGCATTCATTTGACCTGGGCATCTTGGCTTAAGCTTGGGAGGACGAAGAGGAGGAGGAGAAGGAAGGGAGGAAGAAAGGAGAAAGGAAAAAAGAGGAGGAGGAGAAAGGAAGAAAGAAGGGGAAAAGGAGGAGAAAGAAGAAAGATGGGGAAAGGAAGGAGGAAGAGAACAGGAGGAAAAGGAAGAAAGAAGAAGAAGGGGAAAAAGAGGAGGAGAAAGAAGGAGGAGGAGGAGAAGGAAGGAAGAAGAATGGGAAAGGAAGAGGGAGGAGAAGATGAGGAAAAGGAAGAAAGAAGGGGAAGAGGAGAAAGAAGGAAAAGGAAGAACGATGGCGAAAGGAAGGAGGAAGAGAATAGGAGGAAAAGGAAGAAAAGGAGAAGGGGAAAAAAGAGGAGGAGGAGAAAGAAGGAAAAAGAGGAGGGGAAGCTCTCGTCTTCTTCCCCATAACAATCTGAAGAAGTAGGTTAAGGCTGAGAGGGACCAGCCCAGAGCTACCCACAAAGCCTCCATGGCCAAGACTGAACATGAATCTGAGTTTCCCACTGACCGTCCAACCCTCAACCGCAACGCCAGGTTGGCTCTCCACCTGGTTTCTTACCCTGGAGGCCACGACAAGCGCTCTCTTCCCTATTGGACACACCACGAAGAGCCACTCCTGATCCAGATCTGGGGGGACATCGATCAGCCACTCAGAGAGCATCAGCTGCAGAGAAGAGGAAGCAGAGAGTTCAACCAAAGATCCAGAACGAAAAGAGGAACCATCTGACCCCAATGAAGAAACACCAAGTTGAAGGTCAGTTTTTTGAGTGCTTGCTGTGAATGCCCAAGATTTTCAGTTCTCCTCTGAGGTCTCCAAGATCTGAAATCCCCCAACCAATGAGGCATTATACAACAGATTCTCGTTTCCCATGACATCTGCCTGGCCATAGGATTTGGCCAACCCAACTCCTGAGTCAACATCCTTGGGCCAACAACTTGAATCAACTCAGAAGTTGACTATTGACAAGACTCCCAGAAGGTAGACCTTCCTCAAACTCCTTCTTGGACTGTCATCTTCAGGACCCATAGAGCTGAATATCCCCATCTGCTCCTCTTTTCTTCCAAAGATCGAACTAGCTTTCACCTCCCTAACATTAGATAGGCTGCCAAAGCTTAATTTTTCAATGGATCCTACTGTGAGTTAAAACCCCATCCTAGCTTATGCTGGGAAGTTCAAGGCTCCTTGGTGACCATCAATTATTTTTGGTCCCAAAGGTGCTTTTTCAAGAGGCAACTGGACTTCCTTTGTTTTTCTTGGAAGACGTTTCGCTTCTCCTCCAAGAAACTTCTTCAGTTCTGAAGAAGCTCCTTGGAGGAGAAGCCAAACGTCTTCCAAGAAAAACAAAGAAAGCTCAGTTACCTCTTGAAAAAGCACCTTTGGGACAATTATGATCTGGAGCAGGGGTCTCCAACCGTGGCAACTTTCAGATTTGTGGACTTCAACTCCCAGAGGCTGGGAGGAAACCTGGCTGAGGAATTCTGGGAGTTGAAGTCCACAAGTCTGAAAGTTGCCACGGTTGGAGACCCCTGATCTGGAGGACTGAGAATCTCCACAGACACAGTTTTTTTTGTAACTCTTAAATGCCTTTTTCTCATCTTGTTTTTCACCTTGCAAAATATAAAGCTTAGTGAGTTATTAAGAAGTAAGAAGATGAAATGAATAAGCAGGGTAAAAAAATCAGCCTTGGGCACCCTCTGTAAAAAAGAAAAAGAAAAAAAAGAATAAAGGAAGCCACATTTGCAATAGAGAGTCCTTGGGTTTAATGAGGAGGTTTGGTTGTCTGGGGTTGATAATTTTCTGGGGACTGATAAGGATGGCCTTGCTGAGCCACTTAAAATAATTAACAATACCATAGCGAAGGTGACAGGACCTGCAAAAATGGCTAAACTGAAACGACAATATCTACATTTACCAGTGACTGGAAGCCCGTTAGAAAAAAAAATGAATTTGTGATTTATAGATTATATTATATTAGAATTCTTTATTGGCCAAGTGTGATTGGACACACAAGGAATTTGTCTTTGGTGCATAAGCTCTCAGTGTACATAAAAAGAAAATTCATCGAGTATCATAAGGTACAGCACTTAATGATAGTCATAGGGTACAAATAAGCAATCAAATCATACTAGGAAACAATATAAATCGTAAGGATACAGCAACAAGTTACAGTCATACAGTCATAAGTGGATGGAGATGGGTGATAGGAAGGATGAGAAGATAGTTTTATAGTTTTGATGAGAAGGCAGGATAGATTGCAGAAAGAAGAGTCTTGATGCAACTTTAGAGACAGCAGTTAAAATATAATTGTACTTATAACTGCTCTGAAGATGTTCAGAAGCCAGTTCTTTACATATTTTTTTTATATTTTCTTCTTTTTCTACTTTTATTTTCTTTCCTTTTTTTCTTTTTTGTACCTTTAACTTCTTTTATTTCTCCCTTTCTTTCCCGTTCTACTTTAGTTTGTCTTACTTCTTACTACTGTTGTTAAAACTTTGAATAAAAACATGCATCTATGTATAAAAGAAATTAACAACAGGAAATCAACTCTCTAGTAATTTTTTTTCTGAAATGGAAGGTCCTTTTTAGGATAGGTGGAAAGTGGCTAAGGAGAATCCCATCTCTGTTTTCTTGGGGAGTAATTTTGTTTAGAACTTTGATTAACCATCTGATCAATAGAAATAAAAACAGGAAGGAAAATTATAAATAATTTGGGGTCTTTTGTTCCTCCTTGAACTATTTTTGAAAAGGGGATTCTGGAACCCTGGTAGCTTGGTGTGTTTTGTAAAATTTAGAGTATCTGAAAATCATTTAAAAATCTTTAGGCAGGAAGGAATTTAGAATGGGAAAAAAATGCATGATTTTCACAAGCTGAGTATTATTTATTTTCATGATTGCATTTATACACACACAGAAAATGTTTGAACACCAATGTTTCTCTTTCCCTGCAGGATCTTATCATTATTTTAAAGTTTGAAGAATAATGTAACACAAAGTTGCCAAAGTATTCTTGTAAGGCATATGGAAAATAATGGACAGTTTCCCTCTTTTTTTTTAAAAAAAATAACCGTTTTATTGTATCAATCCAAGATAAAAAATAACTGGATGTGAAAATATGATTACATCAAAAAAATTAAGACTTTCCACTTTTTGCTCTAAGGTAAAGTTTATTTTATGTATAAAGAAATATTTCTTTCCAGTTTCTTTGTTTTTGCTGTTTTGTTCAGTTTTTTTTTTTAAAAAAAGATTCAATGCATGTGTTACTTTAAAGGGAAGAAAAAACTGTAACAACTAGAAACAAATTTGTTAAGTTTTTAAAACTCTCTTACTTGGGCCACCCTGCCTGCTGTTTCATACCTCTGTCAGCTTTACATTTTGAGACCATTTTGATTTATTCCACCTTCAGTTACTGAATGATGCCGATGTAAAAACCCAACTTCTATTTCCTAAGTTTCCTAGGGAGGCTGAACTTTTTGGAGGCATCAGTGACTTTGATGAAAATCCATCAACGAGAGAAATATAGAAAGCACCTATCTCTTGCAACAACCTGTTACTTAGATCCTTCTTCAGAGGGCTGGCCCACTAACAAATAAAATGACAATAATGAAAATATAAGGAGAACTGACCCCCATTTTCTCCTGCTTACCTGGTTGGCATATCGCCTGGGTAGCTTCTTTACCATGTCTAGTTCCATGTCTTCATGATCTCCATCAGCCTTGGCGGTCTCTCCCTCCTTCTCCCTCTCTCTCTTCTCCTCCTCCTCCTCCTCCTCTGTGTAGGTCCAATCATCCTCCGCCAGCCTTCTGGCATGATTTATATAGTCCAGCCGCTTACTTGACAGAGAGAGAGGGAGAGGGAAAAAAAAACTAAAATCAAGTTTAACCCTACAGGGGAAGAAACACCTCAAAGGGACAGTAACAAGGTGAGCTCAACATTTAGAAGTTTTGCACAAAGGGCCGCCTTGGGAAGAAAAATGGGATTAATTTTCTTGAATGTAGAAAGTCTTCGCTTAAGGACGGATCACTTAAAGACTGTTTGACGTTATGATGGATCTCCAAAAAGGGAGAAGGAGGGAAGGAGGGAAAGAGGAAAACAGGGAGGGAAGGAAAAGGGAGGGAGGGAGGGAGGGAGGGAGGGAGGGAGGGAGGGAGGAAGGAAGGAAGGAAGGAAGGAAAGAGGAAAACAGGAAGGAATGGAAAATTGAGGATAGTGAGGAGGAAGGAAGGAAGGGAGAAAACAAGGAGGAAAGGAAAATGGAGAGAGGATAGTGAGAAGGAAGAATGAAAGGAAGGAAGGAAGGAGAGAAAGGGGAAAATGGGAGGGAGAATAGTGGGAAGGAAGGAAGGAAGGAAGTTCAAACATCATGTTTTTATTGCTATGGTTCCTCTTAGTCTGAGCTGCCCTTTATAAATTTTTGTTTAAACTGTTTTTAATTGGCTACCTGGATACTATAAGCACCTCTGAGACTTTTTGGAGCAGCCATAATAAATATAATCAAAATAAATAATGCAGGCAGGACTAAATTACTGTCTCTCTTAGAAACAGATCTCTCTGGATCCAATGCTTGTAATTTGACCCTATATTGTTTAGGGGATGGCTCCTCACACATTACTTTTCAGGTTTCTAAAATTTTTTTAAGAGCTGTAACTATTAGAGAAGAACAATGTAATTCCTCTCAGCCAAGGCTTCTGGTAGCCAACTGTTTATGATGTTACTTTCCCCACATTCTTTTGCAATTATATTTGTATTTTGGTCTGTGACCGCAAATAAAAGTTATTATTATAATAAAAATAACTACATTTTTAAAAGGAGAGAAATAACAACTAAGTGGGGTGTTCTCTGCTCCAAACCATGCAGGAAAAAAAACCCTCTGATTCTCCAGAGGAGCTGTTCAAAGGCCGTCCTCACCCCGCAGTGGGGCAGGACAAGAGACTTGCTGACTTTAATGCCGGGTGGGGGGTGGGGGCCTCTCTTACGTCTTCTGAAACTCCAGCAGCCGCCGGCGTCTCTCGCCCTGCTCCAGGGAGCTGTACTTGGGCTTGTACTGGGCCAGGCGCGGGTGTGGAGCTGAGGGGCTGTTCAGGTCCTGCGAGACGACAAAGTTGCAGGCCAGAGCCTGGCTCAGCTCCTCCATTCTTCCTCTGGGGCAGCCTGGATGGAGGAAGGAATATAACAGATTAACAGAGTTGGAGGGGACCTTGTAGGTCATCTTGCCCAACCCCTCACCCAAGCAGGAGACCCTCCACCATTTCTGACAGATGGCAGTCCAGTCTCTTCTCGAAAGCCTCCAGGGATGAAGCTCCCACAATTTCCGAAGGCAACATCTCTTCCATGGGTTGATGGTTCTCACTGTCAGAAAATTCCTCCTTATTTCCAGGTTGAATCAGTTTCCATCCAGTATTCCTTGTCCGGCCTTCGGGTGCTTTGGAAAATAACTTGACCCTGTTCTAACCCAGCCTTAGCAGAAGCAAGAAACAGACTCCTGGCCACGAAAAACTCCTCTTTTATTTTCCTCTTGTGAATTCATGGCATTCACCCACCGAAAAGTCCAAGCAATAGTCCTTCAAGGAGTTAAATGCAGCAACAGACCTTATCAGTTCCTTGCGATAATTGTCAGGCCGTGAGCTCTCCCAGCCGAAAGGCTGCAAATTAAGTTCTGGCAAGCAGTCCCACAGAGCCAAAAACTTCAGAAATACGAACTGTTGTCTCCTACGACCACCACTCCCCTTTCCCTCTATTTATTCCCCAGCCAGGGAGGGGTCATTCAGTCTCCATGTGTGTTTTGCTTCCTGAGTCGACTCCTTGTCCTCCGTTGTTCTCCTCTCCTAACTGCTCTGTGCATACGTGCATCTGGAATAGGCCCCAGCTGTTCTTCCTCCTTGCTCATCTCAGCCTCCAAAGGCAGCTGCCTCTCCGGTGGCTGGAAAATGTTGGACGGCCCTGGCTCTATTTCTGTGTCCGACACTGAGCATCCATCAGAGCCTTCCCCAGGCTCCAGCACTGGCCCAAGTTCCTCCCCAACCTCCTCATTGTCCGAGTCTGGAGAGGCCACAAGAGTCCCCCTCCTCTCTTTGGTAGCGTCTCAAGGGGGACGGAGAGGGTCAGGTTTGCTCAGGGCAGGTGGGCTGGGGGACCGGGCCAAACAGAGGGCACACAGACGCATCATCCACTCCCCAAATAAGGGCATGGATACATGCAATGCAGCCGGGGGTCTCCAACCTTTGGCCACTTTAACAGTTGTGGACTTCAACTCCCAGAATTCCCCAGCCAGCCATGCTTTCTAGGGAATTCTGGGAGTTGAAGTCCACCAGACCTTAAAGTTATCGAGGTTGGAGACCCCGTCAATCCGGGATAGCCCTCTACTTACTACCATTTGTTTAGGGCTCTTCCACAAGTGACGCCGACCCTGGAAAAAAAGTTGCTCCTCGTACTTATAACCGTCATTATAAGCTTCCCCCAGGATCATGTGATCAAAATTTGGGTTGCTCGGCAACCCGGAATGTATTTACAAGGGTTTGCAGCATCCCAGAGCCAGCCAGCCAGCCAGCTTCCGACCAGCAAAAGTCAATGGGAGGGGGAAGGGGGGGAAGTCAGACTCATTTAATGACCGTGTGATTCACTTAACGACTGCGATGTTTCGCTCAACGGCCACGGCCAAAGAGGTCATAATATCAGGCGCGGCTCTTGCCCCAGGTTTGATGCCCAACCATCCTGTCCTGGAGGGATGCTGTAGGCCCCGCCAGCTTCGTCCACCTCCCACCAGAGGGCTGGTGCTGTAACTCCCATCATCCCCAGCCAGGATGGGAACTGTAGTCCAACCTTTCCTTGCAGGGGTAGGAAGAAGAGAGAGGAATCCAAAGAGGGAGGGAAACCCCCACTCCCCCCCACTCCCATCTCAGAGGTCGGCTTGAATGCACTCTGCACATGCCCAGGGGACTGGTTTGCTTTTTTTTAAATGAACATCCCTTTCACTCTCCCAACCCCGGGACGAGGACCAGGGAGGGAAAGAAAGACTGATGGCCTGGAGAAAAGACCCCGCCCGGAGGTCGTCTCCGTCTCTCAACGCTTACCCAACCCAGCTTCGCTCGCCGCCAGGCGGGATTCGAACCCGCGAACTCGCCTTCCCGAGAGCGCGGCCAACGGAAGCGGCCCCCGCCCCGCCCCTTCCGCGATTACGTCACAGTGCGAGGGGCGGGGTTTCCGGAAAGGCCTTCGGAAGGGCCGCTCCGCCTCTTCCTCTTTCGCCTTCTCTACCTCCCTCCCTCCCTCCGCTTGGAAGGTGCAAGCGGCGCATGCGCGCAGCTTTAAATGGACCGTCCAGCTGGCTTCGCTGCGAGCCGCGTTTGGAGGCATGCGCGGATTAAGAGGCGGGGCTAAACTAGAGTTTGCCCCTCCCCTTCCATCCAGCATCTTCGCCCTCTAGGTTGTGTGGGGCGGGGGGGTGGGGGTGGGGAGAGGGCGCCTAACCACCCTGAAATGTAGTTTGCAGTCCAAACTTTCCATTTTTTTTACTAGTGTTTGTGCAACTTGGCTGCTTTAAGAGGGCTGGACTTCAACTCCCAGAACTCCCCAGCCAGCTTTGCTTTGCTTTCCTGGCTTGGCTTGGCTTGCTGAGGAATTCTGGGAGTTGAAGTCCAGCCTTCTTAAAGCAGCCAAGTTGCACCAACCTAGAAGTAAAGGCTTCGATTGCCTGCTTTGATGCAGCGAAGCCATAAAGGACCTTTGGTTTGATCATTTTCGGAGAGGTAACCTTTGCGCGCCGTCCAAATTTCATTGGAAACTGAGCGGGTTGGGACGTCCAACGTCAGTCCCCCGAGAAGAAAGATTGGGATGGATACCCAAGCTGTGGAATGCATCCTGGCACCTGCGAGGCTGAGCAACCTGGCTCAGGCCAGGATAGGGCAGGTGGCAACTGCATAACCCTGGAGGGTTTTTTTGATGGAGCCGGACTCCTCCTTGTGAGGCCAAGCTATCCCCCTTGGTGCCAGGCTCGCAAAGAGAGGAGCAGTCTGTGTAGGTGGCTGGTTGGCTTGGAGGCATCTCGTGACCCCGTAGGAAGCCTTTCTCGATCACCCCAACTCAGAGAGCCCCTCTAAAACTCCCTGCTTGCAAGTCATGATGTCATACCCGGCAGAAGAGCATCGGTGTGGCTCTGAGCTTGGTTGCTTGCTTGCAGACGTTTCGGGACCCAGCTAGGGGACATCATCAATGCTACTGGGGAATGGGGTATGGGGGGGGGAGAAGGAGGAGGAGGAGGACATGGCTTAGGCCCAGGATATTTGTCGGACCATCTGCAACCAGAAACAGCTCCCCATCGTCCGGTGCACTCTCACAGAGAGGGCCTACTCAGGGTGCCGTCGGGTAGACAATGTCGGCTGGCGACCCCCAGGGGTAGAGCTTTCTCTGTGAGCGCCCCCACCCTTTGGAATCCACTTCCCTTGGGGCTCCGTTTGACCCCTGACCTTCGCACCTTCCGCCGCGAATTGAAAACCTGGCTATTTATGTCCCGCAGCCTGGACTGATGGGGTAGTATATTTTTTAAAAAAAATTTAAACTTTTTAATATTTTTTGTGTATATTTGTTGATTTTAACAGTTGCTTGGTCGATTGTTGTTGTGAGCCGCCCTGAGTCCTTGGAGATAGGGCGGCATACAAATGTTATAAATAAATAATAAATAAATAAATAACTGTGGTGTCCTCTGAGCTTTGCTTACAGACGTTTCATGACCCAGCTAGGGAACATCATCAATGATACTAGGGAATGGGGTATGGAGGGGGAGAAGGAAGAGGACAATGACGAATGTGGTGCCTCTGAACTTTGCTTGCAGACGTTTCATGACCCAACCAGGTAATATCATCAGTGTGCTAAGAGGGAGTGGGGTTTGCAGAGGGAAGGAGATGGGAGGAAGAGGAGGACGACTGGGGGTACTCTTGATGCTCTCTGAACTAGGTGGCTAATGAAACACCACAGTCCTCCTCCTCCTCCCCCATTCCCTAGTAGCATTGATGATGTTCCCTAGTTGGGTCATGAAACGTCTGCAAGCAAATAACCAAGTTCAGAGAGCGCCAAGCATTCCCCGTGATTTCCAAGAGTTGCAATTCAACAACCGTCCTCGGCTTCGAAACAGCGCCGGTGCTTTTCCTATTGACCGTCTCTCCCCCTTTCCCCCCACCCCGCCATCCGCGCGCGCAATCAAAACAATCCGGTGACGCTTTCTCCGCGGAGAGAGAGAGAGAACCCACCCCCACCCCATCCACCACTGGTAACAAGGGCTGGAAGCGCCGGTCGCCTTCCCAGTGCCGGCCGCACAAGCTTAAGGAGCCCGGCTGTGGGCTGCCCCGTGCCAGGGCCGAGCCGGAGCTTCAAGGCGGCGCCCTCCGCGGCGGCTGCCAATAGAGGGCGGCCGCAGGTTGGCCCGCCCGCCTGCTGCGTCCGCGGGTCGCTTTGCGCCCGGCGCCTTTGGCAAAAGTTCGCGGCTGCAGCAGCTGCGCCCGTGCGTCATGGAACAGCCTGGCGGGTGAGCTGCGCCCAGGAGCGCGGAGGCAACCGAGCCTTGTGGTCTCGCTACCCTACGGAAGGAGGAAGGGGGGTACCCAACGAGCCCATCTGCGCCCCCTCCCCTCGAGAGACCCGGCTGCTGCCGCTGCCAGCGGGGCGCACGGAGGAACCCCCCCCCCCGCTTGCCAGCCCCGCGGAGAGGCGGACGGGCATTGCGCCCCAGCGAGGTGGCCGCGCGTTCCTCTGCAGGAGAACCGTTTGGCTGCGCTCGAGGGGCGCAGTAAGGTGCCTCGGCCGCCCGGCGCCACCAGAGGAGGGGACTCCGCCAGCGCCCTGTCCCTTGTCCCCGGGGCTGTCGCTCTCGTCCTTCCCGGAAGCGCCTGCGGTGGAACCGGTTGGACTGCCTGCCCGGACACCCGTCGGCCCCGCGCGCCTCTCCAAAAAAAGGGGATTCCGCGGCCCTCTCCCCAAACCCCACTTTGTCTCCCTGCCAGTCCTGCAAACTTTCTTCCTGACTTCTCCAAGCTCTGCAGTGGATGGGTGTCCCTTCTTCCTCTCCTGGTCTTCCACCCTCCTCCTCCTCCTCCTCCTCCTCTTCCTCGCGCAATCGGCTTTCCCGGGGCTTTGCTGCCAAGTCAAGCGGGCGCACGGAAATCCAGTCTCCCGGGCAGCGACCCGCGTTCTTCTTCTTTATTTCTGATTTTCTCTCTCTCTTTCTCTCTCTCTCCTAAATCTACCCTGTTGGCGATCTGTTTTTGAACGCTGTCCTGGTTTCTGAACCGCTGGAAATCGACTAGGGAGAGAGAGCGAGAGAGCGAACAACAAAAGAGACATCTTCGGAGCGCCCCGAGGGATTTTACGCTTGGCTGGTGGATCTGAATCGGTTTGCAGAGAGCCCTTCGGTGGGTTGGGAGGAGGACACCTTGGTGGGTGAACTCTCTGCTTGCTTTGGAGGATCTTCTTCCTTGCCCCCAAAGTTTCAGATCCTGCAAAGAGGTAAAACTTTCTATTTAGGGGGCTGTTCTTCTTTTCTCCCCCCCCCCCTCTAGTCTGTGGCCTGGACAAAAAAAAAACAAGGGGTTTGTGGGTGGAAGAGACAGCAACAGATTCACGTGGACTTTGTTGTGTGTGTGGACTGAGGCGTGACCTCTGGATGCAGAGGAGTTGATTTGTAGCTTTTTCACATTTTTCCTCCACCCTTCGGGAGCCTGGTGGGTTTCCAATCCGATCCAACAGGGATTATTATTCAGCCTTGCAAAAACATTTCTGGTTTATAAGAACAAGGACTTCTCTTCCTGGTTTTTTCCCCTTCCAGAGAGTCTTGGGTTGAAAGGCTGAGGAATCCTGAATTGCCCTGTATTTCTCTTTATTGTTAAAAAAAGAAAAAAAGAAAACGAAAAGCTGGGTTTTCTTAATTGTAGACCAAACAGATTTAGAACGCACAGACCGAACATCTTCGGATCAAGATGCTTAATTCTGACCTATAATTTCAGTCTTCCAAGAGAGACCCGACATTGACGGATAACCTATGGGCTGCTTTGATACGGCTACAGTAATGAGCCTTTTCTGCTTTTCCTGGTCCCCGCCTGAGGTCTGTGACCCCGAGGAAAATGCTCTTTGCTTTGCCCCATTCTTAACCTCCCTCCGCTGATTGGGAAAGCAAGCAACTGCCCGTCTTAAATCTCCTACTGTAAAAACACCAGATGGTTTTGTTCTTTGGACATAGTCTTCTTCTGCTCTTTGTTTCGAGCTGTTGCCGAGTCTACGGCAGGCCTTGCTAGCTTCCTGGGGACGGCCCCCTTTTCAACAGCACCCAGGGGGCGTTGGGGGCAGAGACCCGGCCGCCTCACCGGACACTCCCATGGCAATCCGGGCTCGAGCGCTCTACGATTTCCAGAGTGAGAACAAGGAAGAAATCAGCATCCGTGAGAATGAAGAGTTGATGCTTTTCAATGAGAAGTCCCTGGATGGATGGCTGCAAGGCACCAACTCTCGAGGGGAGACGGGCCTGTTCCCCGCCTCTTACGTGGAGATCCTTCGCTCCAGGTCCTCCTCCACTTATACTAACAGTCCCGCTGGTTCTCCTGGAAACGGCTCCTCCTTCTACGTCCCCTCGTCCGTCCCCGGCATTCCCCACCAGGGCAGCTTTGAAGATGACGACGATGACTGGGATGATTGGGACGACGAAAGCACGGTGGTGGAGGAACCCAGGAGTGGGGCAGGGACCAACGGGCACCCCTCGCCAAGCCTGTCCTGCCCCAGGCCCTACGCTCCTCACCCCAACAATGGCGGTCGGGCCAAGCCGTCTCTGGAGAGGCAGGACAGCATCGGGTCTTCCAAGAGAGGCAGCGTGGTGAGTCGGAACCTCAACCGTTTCTCCAGCTTTGTCCGCTCTGGAGTGGAGGCCTTCGTTTTGGGAGATGTGCCCATGATAGGCAAGATCTCAGAGGCCTACTACATAGACATGGGCTCGAAAGGTCCACAGTGGAGAGCCAGCCCACACCCTTTCCTCTGCTCTGTGGAAGAGCCCACCAAACAGACCAAGTTCAAAGGCATCAAGAGCTACATCTCCTACCGCTTGACGCCCAGCAACGGCAATTCGCCGGTGTACCGGCGCTACAAACACTTCGACTGGCTGTACAACCGCCTGCTGCACAAGTTCACCGTCATCTCGGTGCCCCACCTGCCGGAGAAGCAAGCCACGGGGCGCTTCGGGGAGGACTTCATCGAGAAGCGCAAACGGAGGCTGATCTTGTGGATGGACCACATGACCAGCCACCCAGCGCTCTCCCAGTACGAGGGCTTCCAACACTTCCTCAACTGCGGGGACAACAAGCAGTGGAAGATGGGGAAACGCCGGGCGGAGAAGGACGAGATGGTGGGGGCTAGCTTCCTCCTGACCCTCCAGATCCCAACCGAGCACCAAGACCTGCAGGATGTGGAGGACCGAGTGGACACCTTCAAGGCCTTCAGCAAGAAGATGGACGACAGCGTCCTGCAGTTGACTGGCGTAGCTTCTGAGCTGGCCAGGAAGCACGTTGGGGGCTTCCGTAAAGAGTTCCAAAAACTGGGCAACGCTTTCCAAGCCGTCAGCCAAGCCTTCCAGATGGACCCACCTTATAGCTTTGATGCCCTCAACAACGCCATCTCCCACACGGGCAAGACCTACGAGATGGTGGGGGAGATGTTTGCCGAGCAGCCCAAGAACGACTTGTTCCTCATGTTGGACAGCCTTTCCTTGTACCAGGGACTCCTCTCCAACTTCCCAGACATCATCCATCTTCAGAAAGGTAAGTCTTTCTCTTTTGGCCCCGAAGGACCGAGATAACAATGCGGCAGAACCTGTCTTGTGTGGGGTGCCCCTGGGGGGCAGGCGGGGAGAGAGGTTGGTTGGATGGCTTCTTTCCTGGTTTGAGGGCAGGCTGGAGACAGGATTGTTGGCTCATCTTGCAGCCTCTTCGCCTTTCCTCCCATGGAAAGTCCTTTTGAGGCTTCCCAAAAGGCCGGAGCAAACGTTTCAGCCCCTCAGGAGAGGGCAAGGAGCGAAAGGGATGCAAATGGCAGCGGGGTGGAGTGTCTCTCCTTTTGCAATTGCAAATGCACAGCGCTCAGGGCTAGGACAGCAGCCTCTGGGGGATTCTGGGAGTTGAAGTCAGAGTAGCAGAGTTGGAAGTGGCCTCGAGGTCTTCTGGTCCAGGGGTCTCCAACCTTGGCCACTTGAAGACTTGTGGACTTCAACTCCCAGAATTCCTCAGCTTTGCTTTGCTGGCTGAGGAATTCTGGGAGTTGAAGTCCACAAGTCTTCAAGTGGCCAAGGTTGGAGACCGCTGTTCTAGTCCAACCCCCCTGCTCAAACAGGAGACCCTAGATTATTTCAGACAAGTGGTTGTCTCTTCTTGAAAACCTCCAGTGATGAAGAAAGGGAGGGAGGAAGACAGAATAGTAGAATAACAAAATAAGAGTTGGAAGGGACCTCGGAGGTCTTCTAGTCCAACCCCCGGCTCAAGCAGGAGACCCTAGATTATGTCAGACTGTCCAATCTCTTCTTAAAAACCTGCAGTGATGGAGCCCCCACAACTTCTGGAGGCAAGCTATTCCACTGATTAATTTCTAAGAAATGTCTCTTTAGTTCTAGGTTGCTTCTCTGCTTGGTCAGTTTCCATCCGTTGCTTCTTGTGTTGCCTTCTGATGCTTTGGAGACAGTCCACCCATCTGAAATTAGCCCAAGGTTGAGAAACACAGCTAGAGACTGTTGGTCATGTTGGAGGACGAGGTAGTCCCTGACATACAAATCATTCATTTAGTGACCGTTCAAAGTTACAGCGGCACGGGAAAAAACTGACTTAGGACCAGTACCTCACACGATTGTCGCAGCATCCCCACCATCATGCTGTGATTCACTTAACAACAGTGGCAAAAAACCAAAAGTGTGTAAAATCAGGCCCAACTCATTTAACAACCATTTTATTCTGATCCCAATTGTGGTCGTAAGCCGAGGACTAATGTATTTTGGAGCTCTTGAGGTTCAGGAAGTCGGGGGTTCGTCGAAACTTGAAACTCAGAAGCCATGTGAATCATTTGCATTGATTTATTTCACTGAACCCAGTCCTCCCTCTCTCCCCACGGATCTATTCCCAAATAAATTTAGCAGTCCGCTGAGTTTATATGCCTTCGGAAGTCGTGGGAGCTTCATCCCTGGAAGCTTTCAAGAAGAGACTGGACTGCCATCTTGTCAGATATGATGTAGGGTCTCCTGCTTGGGTGGGGGATTGGATTAGATGGCCTACAAGGTCCCTTCCAACTCCGTTAATCTGTTCTGTTCCCTATGAATAATTTTACTGGGCCTGTAGACTGTTGGCCATAGATTATGACGATACCAAGGCAAAATATTTGTAGGACTTTTGATTTGGGAAGACGGTGGTTTACAGAGCTCAGAAAATTCAACAGTTATCTGATTCATTTATTTGGCTTAACGCAAGCCCAAACCAGTATTTACCAAACCTTTACTACCAGTTTGCAATGTGGCCGCACGCTCGCGTGCGCTCGCTTAGCTTGTGCATGTGTGCGCTCTTTTACACCTGCGCAGAAGCTTCTGTGCACGCCAGGTCGTCATTTATGACATCAGGGCGGGTGGGCGGAGCCTCTCGCCGATTTTACTACCGGTTTTATAGAAACCGGACAGAACCGGGAGCAAACCAACACTCGTTTCCACCTCCAAATAAAGTTGGGGACCGCTGGATTGCTCTAATTCGTACTTTAGCGGGAGGCCCACTTCCTCCATCCAGCAATGATTAAGAAAAGAGCAGACGGAGATAAGACGCCCTGTTTACACAGCCATAACTAGGCGGCTTGAAGAAATCTCATCATTACAATATCTCTAGGAAACAAACCTTGGCTTTTCCTGGTTGGAAGTGAGGGGAAGGAAGGAGGGTGGGTGGCCCAAGCAGGAAAAGGAGAAGCTGATCTCACAAACGGGTTGCCAGGAGATCACGCCACTTCTCTGCAATACCTCCCAGGTGTGCTCCACCTGTTTTCCTTTTAAAGTTGAAGCAGGAAGTGGGCCTGTAACCGATCCAGGTAAACCAGGAGAAGAGTACGTTGGAGGCCTCTGAAGGATGCGATGACATGCAGCCGTCTTGTCTTTGGATAACTGGGGGCATGGCTGGTCTTGCCTCACCTGTTGGGAGGCCGCAGAAGGTTTGCAGACACGTTCCAAGGGCTCAGAGGGCAATTGGCGTGTTTGTGTGTCTGTATGTGAGAAAGAGAAGCAAATGGTTCCCACAGGAGGAGGAGGAGGAGGAGGAGGAGTGCTGGAAAGAGATCCCATGTGTTCAAGAAGCTACTGTGGAAGACGAGTAGGGGCACGTAAGGGAGATGGGCCTGTGGGTAGGCAGTGAGCAGCTGAATCAGAGGAGATAGGAGGAGAGGTAGCCGTCGACTTAGAACCGCACTTGAGAGTAGTATTTCCTTGGCTAAGCAAAGTGGTTGATATGTGAGCCAGGCCTGACTTTATGATCTGTTTTGCCACGGTTGTTAAGTGAATTGCAGCAGTTGTTACGTGAGTCACCCTTAACGAATCTAGCATCCTCAATTCATGTTGCTTGTTGGAAGCTGCTGGGAAGTCACAAATAGTGATCACATGAAGAAAGATAGAGATTAGATCGATACTAGTAGATAGGTAGGTAGGTAGGTAGATGGCTGGATGGATAGATAGATAGATAGATAGATAGATAGATAGATAGATAGATAGATAGATAGATA
>WNWU01000059.1:2942860-2956171 GCA_012654045.1 Ptyas mucosa | reverse complement strand
TAAGACTTGTGGACTTCAACTCCCAGAATTCTCCAGCTAGCATAGCTGGCTGGAGAATTCTGGGAGTTGAAGTCCACAAGTCTTAAAGCTGCCAAGTTTGAAGACCTCTGCCTTAGACAATCATGATTGCTATGTGGGTAGACATGGAGAAATGGAGAAGCAGAACAACTTGCCCATTTCCCCAAATTCCTCGGCATGATAGAATGAAATAAGGTGGATGAAGGTGGTGATGATGAATTATAAACAGATACTCTTCTAGCTCCTGAATAAAACTCAGGTCTTCCCCAGAGACCACAACTCAGAAGTCTCATTGCACATTTTCCATCAAGCCAATTTGTGAGCTACAACTCACTTCATTACCAAAAATTCACTCCTAGCTTTTGAAGTGAGCTCAGGAAATCCAAGGCCCTTGACTCAAATGGACAACTCAAGAGATGCTTACAGAACTTCTCTTTTAACTTTTGGCCATCGTAGACTTCCTTGATGTTAGAACAACCAGTCAGTGAAACAATTTGCCTCCGGAAGTTGTGGTTACTCCATCCCTGGAGGTTTTTAAGAAGAGATTGGACAATCGTTTGTCTGAAATAGTAGAGGGTCTCCTGCGTGAGCAGGGGATTGGAGTAGAAGACCTCCGAGGTCCCTCCCAACTCCGTTATTCTGACTAACACAGTTCTCTTCATTCTGGAAAATTCTTTTCCTCTCGCTTGCCCAACTCAACGTTGGTCAGTCCGATCTCTGGAGGGCTTTATAACCTCAGTGAGCTGTCTTTTTGCTTTCTTCCCACAGGTGCGTTTGCCAAAGTGAAGGAGAGCCAGCGGATGAGCGACGAAGGGAAAATGGACCAGGAGGAGGCAGACGGGATCCGAAAACGTTGCCGAGTGGTTGGCTTTGCCCTGCAGGCCGAAATGAATCACTTCCACGAGAGGCGCATCTTGGACTTCAAAAAGATGATGCAGTCTTACATCAGGGAGCAGATCGTCTTCTACCAGAGAGTCAGCCAGAAGCTGGAAGAGACGCTGAGGAGATACGACAGCCTCTAGTAAGCCCGCCAGGTGTTGGAGCTTAGGATGGTCCTCAGCGCTACCGTGCCCCTCAGCTGGGATGAGCAGCAGCAACTGTGTTTTCTTCTCCACCTCTGGGAAAGGGAGGTCTTCTCCTCGTGGTGGATCTTGGGAGGTTCTCCCCGTTGACTTGTGCTCTCCGCCATCTTCACGATGTTAAACTTTTGAGCACCGAAAGGGAAGGTTGTAGTCCCGTCGTGACCAAAGCTTGGGATGATGTTTCCCCACCCATCCCGATCCAATCGCAAGGACCCAGCCAAGAATCGTTGCACAAAAGACATTTTGACGAGCGGAATTCTTTTCCTCAAGAAGAGCCGAGCTTCTAGCCTTGTTGTTTACAAAGGAAGTAAAAGAATTTGCTTTCCAAAGGAAATGTAGCTTTTCGCTCCAGCCAGCTTCCTTTTTTTCCCCCTCTCAGGCTTGATTTTTCTGGAAAAAAAAAGCACTCGTATTTATCCAGATCCTTTCCAACACCAGCACTTCCTGTTCCCCTCCAGAAAAGGAACCAAATCAGGTTGAACCCAGTTCAGGGTTCTTGTTGTTTTATTATTATTATTTCTCTCTCTCTAGATAGGATGATTGTGCAAAGCAAGAGAACAGAGAGCCAAAAGGGAAGTGAAGTGGAAGGAGTGAAAAAGTTGGCCCACCAAAGTGACTCTTCTGAGGAAGTCGCACAAGCAACACAATCTCACTCCTGAGGTCTGTGACAGGTAGTCCTCGACTTACGACTGCAAGTGGCCCCAGAATTTCTGTTCCTAAGTGAGTCAAGCTGTCGAGTGAGTTTTCTCTCCCACGTTATGACCTTTCTTGATGTAGTTATGAAGCGAATCGCTGCAGTTAAGTTAGTTAATACGGTCATTAAATGAACCTGGCTTCCCCATTGACTTTGCTCATCAGAAGGTCACAATAAGTGACACCCCCCCACCCACCGCCTGGGACACCGCAACCGTCATAGATACGAACCAGTTGCCAAACATCTGAATTTTGATCACGGCGCTGCAACGGTCGCAAGAGTGAAACCGGTCATAAGTCATTTTTCCCCCCAGCGCCGTCACAACTTTGAACGGTCACTAAACAGACTGTTGTAAGTCGAGGACTACTTGTATATAGACATACAGGTCATAGGCATGCATTTTTTAAAGCCACGCAACCTCTGTACTCACCCGAGTAAATCCAGAGTTACTTCCCACCCCCGTCTTTGAAATCAGAGCAGTCCGTGGAAACTACAGTTGTGTCTTTTGATTTGTTGCCTGCAAGATGGATGTTCAGATGTCCAAGTCGGCCGATACCTGTTTTTGTTTTAAAAAAAGGGTTTTCTCCATGGGAAATGGGACTCTTGAGATGGATGTCGTCCATGGCCTTAATCAAGAAATGACTCCTTGGGACTCTGGATCGTTTTTCCTCTGACCTGCTGTTATCCATTTCTTCTTTCCTTCTCTTGGTCTCCAAAGAATTGGGGGGCGGGGGGAGAGAGGAGGGGTTTGAAATGTTTGGCGAATAAAATCTGGGGTCTGGGAGATAAAGAGAGCTTCATCTTCATTGTCTCTGGGGGAAAGTCCTCGGCTAAGACCCCAACAGAGCAAAAAAAAAAAAATTAGGTTTGCTAAGTGAGAAATTGGTTCAGTGACTTTCGGTTCCCGCTTTACGACGTTTCTAGCCGTTCAGTGAATCCCTGCAGTTCTCGAACCAGTAACCCAGTGGCTAAGTGAATCTGGCTTCCCCATTGACTTGGGTTCTCAGAAGGTCGCAAAAGGGGATCCGATGACGCTAGAACCGTCATAAATAGGAGTCAGTGGCCAAGCAGAGGAATTTTGACCGAATGACTTATGGGGATACTGCAACAGTTGGGTGAAAAATGGTCCTAAGGGCCACTGAAACTTCGAACGGTCCCTAAGCGAAGTGTTGTAAGTTGAGGACTTACTGTACCTGCGTTCCTTGCAGTGGCAGAGAATTCTAGGGAAGGAACTAGGCACATACAACTTTTGAGGGCAGCTCCTTCCCGAGGCGTGGAGGATGCAGTGGTGAAATCCAATTTTTTTTACTACCGGTTCTGTGGGCGTGGCTTGGTGGGCATGGCGTGGTTTGGTGGGTGCGGCTTGGTGGGCATGGCAGGGGAAGGATACTGCAAAATCCCCTGAAGGGGGATTGCAAACGGATCAGCCAGAGGTGGTATTTGCCGGTTCTCTGAATGACTCAAAATTTCTGCTACCGGTTCGCTAGAACCTGCTGGATTTCAGCTCTGGGAGGATGAGGGCAGGGGAACCTACAAACGTCACTGGATCTGGATGTCTTTGGGGGATCCGTTGCAATGTTGAATGGTTGCTGAGCACCCAGTCGTAAGCCGGGGACTACCTGAATTCCTCGCAGCGGCAGAGAATTCTAGGGAAGGACCTGGACCCACAGCTTTTGAGGGCACTTCCTTCCCAGGGTGTGGAGGTTGGAGTGGGAGACCCTGCAAACGTCACCGGCGCTGGACGGTCAATTGGCTGGATGCACCAGGCTTTGTTTCTCCAGGGAGATTTTGCAGATAAATCAAAAGTGCGGAAAGGAAACCAGCCAACTCAAAATGTCACCCAGGGCAAGAAGGAAACAATTAGTCTTGTCGGGAAACACACACAAAACACGCCTGTGACCCCGGGACGAGCCACAGACGGGCTTATTGTTGTGTCAGGAGCCTGGCACCTCCCTGGCAGACAGAGGCCGTAACCTGGCTTCCCGGGGAAAATAGGAGGAGCCCCTGAAACAAGCAAGGAAACCATTTCACGCCCGATCCAGATCGTTTCTGATTTTGCACGGAATCCTCGGGGTTGTGCCAATTGAGAGACGGCCCTTTGCAGCTTCGAGAACCTGGTTTCAACTTGTCACGGGAAAAGGGTCTCCGAATTGTGCCATCCCATCCTGGGTACATTGTGGGTCTAACTTTCAGGCTGTCATAATCTTGTTTCAAATAAGCAACAATCTTAAAATCAGTTTCAGTTAGCTTTATTGATTAGCCTGTAGGCCAGGGGGTCTCCAAACTTGGCAACTTTAAGCCTGGTGGACTTCAATTCCCAGAATTCCCCAGCCTGGGGAATTCTGGGAGTTGAAGTCCACCAAGCTTAAAGTTGCCAAGTTTGGAGACCCCTGCTATAGGCCATATCAAAGCACAAGGTGCAAACACATATCACCAAGAAAACCTTGTACAAACAATTTAAAACAAAAGGTAGGGTAACATACAATAGTTATAGGCTAAGATACAATCTAATTTGATGCTTAAATATATGAAAAAGAGTAAAATGACATCAAATTATATTTCGGTGTCACCCTTACAATCTACCCCAATCAGTCTCGCGTAGTGTCAGATCTCAACTGAACCATTTTGTTTTAAGGACTCTGCTGTGTTAAATGTTATTTTCAGGTTCTGGCTGCACATAAAGTACCATAAATTTTTTTGATTTGGGGATCCCAGTGGGTCCTTCGTTTGGTATATGGACCAAGGCACCTGTCTCTCACCCCCTTATACAAGCAACAGTCAAATAGGATGTGAGCCAGGTTTTCTACCTCTGCCGGTCCGCAAGAGCTTAAAATCAAATTCCATCTCTCTAGTTTCTTGAAGTGAAAGGAAGTTGGGGGTTTTTTTTGGCTCTTCCATCTGACCTTCCAAACTCACGCCTGTGCTTTGGGGGCAGGGGTGAAATCCAGCAGGTTCTGGAGAACCGGTAGCGGACATTTTGAGCAGTTCGGAGAATCAGCAAATACCACTTCTGGCTGGATCCAGAGTGGTGTGGGAATGGAGATTTTGCAGTATCCTTCCCCTGGAGTGGGGAGGGAATGGGGATTTTGCAGTATCCTTCCCCTGCCACGCCCACCAAGCCACGCCCACAGAAGCGGTAGTAAAAGAAATTGGATTTCACCACTGTTTGGGGAAGTGGGCGGGGGGGGGGAAGAGAGTGAGGGAATCCTTCCCCCATCTCCAAATCTCAAATATTTTCTTCGGAGCAGTTTCTTGTCTGCTCTAGTATACCAAAACTCTCTTCACCTTCACTGGCCACATCCTAGCGATTTTGTCGGTCTCCTTTTCCAGGCAAAATTAGCTTGTGGAAAACCACAGTGAAAAGTTGCATTCCTCCCTTTTGGTGGTTTTGCAAAAATGATGACCGGATTGTGTCTGGGTTTTTTTTTTTTTTTTAAGAAAAGCTATTTCTCTACCAAAGGATAGTAAGAGCAATTGGTAGAGTGAATTGCTGTCTTCACACAACAGGCAAGACAAACAATGCAACACCCCAAAGCAACAAACTCTATTGGCCTGGTACACGTACGCACAAACGCACACACATTTGTCACTTCAGAAGGAAAAGTTGTAGTTGGGTTTTTTTTTTTAAAAAGTGATTTGTACTCAAGGCTGAAAGGAGGATCCCCACTGAGAAAGGCAAAAAAAATAAAGGAAGTAATCCAGAAGTTGAGGTGTGCAGATTCCAGGCAGCTGGATTAGATTCTTCTCAGCTGAAGAAGAGGATGTATGAATGTGCCAAACTTCGATTGATGAGGAATCCTTGACAATGCAATACCTGGAGTTGCTTGGTGGTCATTGGTGCCCTCTGAGCTTGGTGGTTTTCTTGCAGACATTTCATGACCCAACTAGGTAACATCATCAGATCTACATGCAGGTAGTTTTCTGCTAACTGCAAAGATCGCCGCAAAAGCCCTGGGTGAACTGGGAAATTTGCCCCAATCTGAAACAAGTTGGAGAAAGGTCATCACCCATCAGAGGCTCTTGCTTCTTGTCAACTCGCAACCCCCCCTTCGCCTCTCACCCCCTCTCACTCCCCCCAAGAGAGGATTCCTTGCTCAGGGCTTTAGAGCGTGCTGTTCTGCCTAAGAATTCCTTGGCAGGCAGCTTTGCAGAAGTTCAATGAACTTTGGACCGGGAGAAGCAGATTCCTGGCTCTGCTTATCGAAAACACGTCGCTTGTACCCTCTCAAGACGACTTTGCAAATCCAGTGGGACTTCAGAGCAGGACTTTGGCTCCGCACACTGAAAAGGAAGTACAAACATCCAGACTCCGAGATCTAATTATAAACCCTGCACTAACTAAGCCATAGTTATACGTTATAGGAATGCTGGGTCCTTCAATCTTGACATCTTAGAGCTGGGTGGACTTCAATTCCCAGAATGCTCCATCTGACAATTCCAGGAGTTGGAAGTCCATATATCAGGGGTCTCCAACCTTGGCACCTTCCTTCCTTCCTTCCTTCCTTCCTTCCTTCCTTCCTTCCTTCCTTCCTTCCTTGTGCAATACTGAGAATCAGGGGTGGGTCCTACTTACTACCGGTTTGCAACGGGATCGTGCGAAGCTTCTGCGCATTCATAGATTGCCGATGACGACATCTGGGGCGTTGGGCGGAGCCTCCCACTGGTTTTACTACCGGTTCTTCCGAACCAATCCGAATCGGGGGCAACCCACCACTGGTTAGAATGTAGTACTGCAGGCTGACTCTGCCCACTGTCAGTAGTTTGATCCTAACTGGCTCAAAGTTGACTCAGCCTTCCATTTTTGGAAGGACCCAGATTCAGGGGTGAAATCCAGCAGGTTCTGACAGGTTGTGGAGAACCAGTAGTGGAAATTTTGGAGAACTGGCAAATATTGGCCCCAGAGTGGGGTGGGAATGTGGATTTTGCAGTATCCTTCCCCTGGAGTGGGGTGGGAATGGAGATTTTGCAGTATCCTTCCCCTGCCACGTCCACCAAGCCACCCCATCCCCACCAAGCCACGTCCACAGAACCGGTTGTAAAAAAAAATTGGATTTCACCACTGCCCAGATTGTTGTTGGGGTGGGAAGGCGGATAGGCTGACCCTGTAAATCTCTTGGAGAGGCCTGTAAAGTACTGCGAAGTGGTATATAAGTCTGAAGTGCTATTGCTTTCCTTCAGGGCTTTTCTGAGGAGCAAACAGCCAGGTTGCAGAACCTCTGCACAGCCTGGGCACCGTTTGGGTTTTTTGCAATTAGCAGCAAAAGCAAAAGAATCTGCGCCTTGCGTGCCTTTCCATGCCCAGCTTGCCGCAGAGAGGGTGAGCTCAGAGATAAGGTATGCGGGCCAGCGGGAAGCCATCCACAGGCCAATACATGCGTCCTCGTGGGCTCTGCCTCTGACAAAGACATTCTCTGCAGAAACCTCAAACAAACAACCTCTTTCTCTGCACGCCGATGGAGGCTGCCGAGACCGATCGGCACGTACTCTGGAGTTTTAAGAGGCAGCTGTCAAACGGGGGTGAGGGTTCAATCTTTGGAGGAGGAGGAGGAGGAGGAGGAGGAGGAGGAGGAGGAGGAGGAGGACGGACTGGGTCCAGCAGGGCTGTGGGCTGCAGGCACTCAGCCAGAATTTGTCCTTTGATTTGCAGAATGTGGGCAGCGGAGGAAAGATAGCTGGATGCAGATATGAAAAATAGATGGTTAAAGGATGCATTAAGGTAAAGGTTCCCCTCACACATATGTGCTAGTCGTTCCCGACTCTAGGGGGCGGTGCTCATTTCCATTTCAAAGCCGAAGAGCCAGCGCTGTCCGAAGACGTCTCCGTGGTCATGTGGCCGGCATGACTCAACGCCAAAGGTGCATGGAACCCTGTCGTCCCCTTCTTCTTTTGCCCTCCATCATTCCCAGCATTAGGCTCTTCTCCAGGGAGTCCTTCCTTCCTTCTCAATAGGTGGTCAAAGTATTTGAGTTTCCTCTTCAGGATCTGGCCTTCTAAAGAGCAGTCAGGGTTGATCTCCTCTAGGACTGACCAGTTTGATGGCCTTGCAGTTCAAGGGACTCGCGGGAGTCTTCTCCAGCACCAGAGTTCAAAGGCCTCCATTCTTTGGCGCTCAGCCTTCCTTATGGTCCAACGTTCACAGCCATCCATTGCAACTGGGAAAACCATGGCCTGGACTATATGCACTTTTGTTGGCAGAGTGATGTCTCTGCTTTTTAGAATGCTGTCTAGATCTGCCATAGCTTTCCTCCCCAGGAGCAAGCATCTTTTCATTTCTTGGCTGCGGTCCCCATCTGCGGTGATCTTGGAGCCCAGGAAAATAAATTCTGTCACTACCTCCATTTCTTCCCCATCTATTTGCCAGGAATTGAGGGGGCTGGATGCCATGATCTTAGTTTACTTAATGTTCAGTTTCAAGCCAACTTTTGCACTCTCCTTCTTCACCCGCATCAAGAGTCTCTTTAGTTCTTCTTCACTTTCTGCATATCTGAGGTTGTTGATATTTCTCCCGGAAATCTTAATTCCAACTTTTGATTCATCTAGCCCCGCCTTTCTTATGATGTGGCCTGCATATAAGTTAAATAGGTAGCGTGACAGTATACAGCCTTGCCTTTCCCAATTTTGAACCAATCAGTGGTTCCGTGTCCAATTCTCACTGTTGCTTCTTGACCCGCATATAGGATTCTCAAGAGGCAAATAAGATGGTCTGGTACTCCCATCTCTTTAAGAACTTGCCACAATTTGTTGTGATCCACACAATCAAAGGCTTTAGCATGATCAATGAAGCAAAATGTTCTTCTGGATGTTTTTCTGGAACTCCCTAGCTTTCTCTATGATCCAGCGTATGTTGGCAATTTGATCTCTAGTTCCTCTGCCTCTTCGAAATCCTGCCTGTACTTCTGGTAGTTCTCGATCCACATACTGCTGGAGCCAAGCTTGTAGGATTTTGAGCATAACTTTACTAGCATGTGAAATGAGTGCAATGGTGCGATAGTTTGAACATTCTTTGGCATTGCTTTTCTTTGGAATTGGAATGTAAACTGACCTTTTCCAATCTTGTGGCCACTGTTGAGTTTTCCATATTTGCTGGCAAGTTGAGTGTAGCACTTCATTGGCCAGATTAAGAAACTCTAAACTTAGTGGGTGTTTGGTTGGTCAGTTCCAGTGGCTATTAACCAAGTTATAGTTTGATTGGGTCACTTTCCTTTTCTAAATTCAGGCCACTGCTCAGCTGCCAAGAGAGCATGCCACAAACCAGATGATGTGCAATGAGATGGCCTATACTTGGAAGAAAACCTTCGACCCAAGTAGGGTCAACAAATGAGTAGAGAAATGAAACAAAAGTAAATAAATAATTGTTGGCCTTCAAGGCAGGGCACCAAAAAGAAGACGTGGCACCAAATGGACTCTGACCTCCAACTATGCTGGATGATATGGTAGGAAGCTCAGAAAACAGTGGCTGGAGTCTCCTTCCAATATTTTTGCTATTCATCCCATCTCTATGGCAACCAGCGGCTGTCATAAGAACATAATGTGGTTTAGCAGAAGCAAAATCTCCAGTTTTGACATGCCTTTGGGATAGTCAAGGCAGGGTGCTCTGCAGGCACTCTAGTTCACCTCTAGGTTTTGATCTCCTCCTAACACTCCAGATTAGGTAGCTTCATCACAGCTTCCCTTACTATTCTTTGTCCGCATCCGTTTTTCTCAACCGTGGCAACTTTGAGCTTAGGTGGATGTCAGCTGTATGGACCTCAACTTGTAGTCCACCCATCTGAAAGCTGCTAAGGTTGAGAAACCCTGGTCTACATGAAGACCGTCCAAACTTTGAGGCACTTCAAGCTACAAGACTTTAGATCTCAAGGACAACAATGAAAAGGGCTCTGCTGAGCCATAGAAAGATGAAGAAAACCGAAGCATGGAGATTTCCCTCAATTTCTCTATAGCAACTGACACCATACCCATAAGAAGTGTGTGTGTGTGTGTGTGTGAGTGAGTGAGTGAGTGAGAGAGAGAGAGAGAGGTGGGGGAGAGAGAGAGATATTCATGTTGAGTTTATTAATTATTCTCTCAGCGGTTGTCTCCAGCGAGATGTCTGGAGGGGAAGTTGAAGCCGAGTAGAAATTCTCCAAGGAGAATAGAAATGGGTCTGGACTTATATAGGCAGATGGCCAGGCTTCAGGTCTGGGATCCATGCCGGAAACCATCAACAGGAGCTGCAGCTGGTGTTTAAGATGCCTCCCTGGGACTCTTAATGGATACCAGGTGGTGAGGAGCATTTCAGCTTAACTGCGACAGAAGGTGAAATGTAGGGGTGATGGTTTCTTTTAACACCCTGACATTTGCTAAAGCGAGACCCTTGAAGGAAAGAGAAATGATCTCGAGATGGGCCCATTGCCAGAATTATTTCGTTCCTTATTGTCTTGCATTTTTCATGTTGATGATGAAATCATGTTGATGCAGGTTCCGCTTCCATCGTTGCCTCGGGTAGCCACAGATCTTGAGAGCAAATGGGACGAGGTGTGTTTGATGCACAAACCCAGCCAAAAGAGGGTTATTCAACAAACCATGGTTAAGCAACCGTATCCCTATCCATAAAGATTCTAAAGGAGTGAGTTCCTATCACATGCCAATTGGTAACATGGTTTCCTTGGTTTAATTGAATGCATAGTGGAAAGACTACTGTGGCTTATAGGTTGGCACTCACAGCTCAGCATGTTAGGTGTTATGCCAAGGCCTAACTCTCTGGAGAAAGCTTTAATGTTGGGAAAAGTGGAAAGGAAGAGAAGAAGACAACCAACAGTCACGGGGTTGGACTCAGTCATGGTGGTGATGAAGGCAATCTTGGAAGATCTAAAGGTCTAGTTGGGAGCAGATCCTTCTGCAGAAGGTCTATGTATGTGGTCACTATGAGTTGAAAATGACTCAATGGCACTATGATGGAGCCAAACCACTCATGGTTTGATATAACTTTAGGTAAGGAACCCAGGGTGGTGGGTGATATCAAGCAATTTATTGTATGGCTCTATGTTACCCAGAGAACTTTGCAGCAGGATAGAGATTTTATATGCCTGTTGCTTAGATTTATATCCTGCTTTTACTTCAGGAGTTCCAAGGTGTCTTACATCAAGAGGTCCACATGGGGTAGGTTAGGCTGGAAAAGACTTTCCCAAAGGCAATTTATGAACTTCATGGCTGAAGATAGGTTTGAAGCTGGGTGTCTCCAATCCAAATCCAATGCTTGGTCTCCATCCATCCATCCATCCATCCATCCTCCAAAAATAATAGGAAGGAATGTCCATAATGTCTACATCCATCCTCATCTTTTATGAACTTTCTGTTTTCCGAAGGCCTCCAAATCCTTCATTCTGCAACCAATTCCACCCTAGAGATTTACAGCATCTTCAGGTGCTTTCCATCCAACAGATCCCAAATCAGCATTTCAACACCTTCTACAGCAGTAGGTGGCTAGGTTTACAAGATGCTCTCTAGGGTAAAAATAGTCCTAAGTTCCTAACATCCACTGTCTTCTCCAGGCGAGAAGAACTGGTATCTGGTTCTGAATCACCATCCAGCTGCCCTTCCCCAGAAGTGTTTTCCCTTCTCCTTCCATTCTTCTAATGTCCACGTAGCCGTGCCAGGCTGTAACGGAAAAACATTGAGCTAATTTAATGCAGGAAAGCCACTTTTTTTTAAAAAAAAAGAAATATTTTAGTGGTTTCCAATGCTATTTTCGATCCAGCCTCTTTTTCTTTTTTGCCTGTGGTTTGGTAAAAGCAAAATAACACTGGGAGCCACAGAATAATCCAGGGTGTTTCTAGTTTTCCTTGAGTCGAGGCAGATGGATCTCCGGCGCTCTCTCTCCTTTTGGCTCATGGGCTAAAACTGCAGATGAGTTTCCCGTATGTGTTTTGACGTCTTCGGATGTCTCTGAATGGATCCTTCTTTGTTCAAATACCTGATTAATGGAGGTGAATCAATGTCCTCCAGTTTGCAAAATTCAGAACCTGAACATTTTGTTTGCTCTCTATTTTTGGAAAAATAGAAAACCACCCTGTTTTCCCATAAATCACCCTCCCTGCGTTTACCTTTAAGAGGACTGGTGAATATTGAGACAGAAATTCGACTGGGGTTATTATGAGCCCTACCCAGTAAGAGCTTCTATAAGTTAGCCAATACATGAATTTTAAACTAAAATAACAGAAAGGGGGGTGGGGTGGGGGAAAACTAATTGAAAAAGTCAAGAGAATATCCATTTGCTCAATATGGGATTAAATCCGTCCTTAAAGTTATCAGTAAATCTAGAAACAGGTCTTCTCATTTTTAAAAGATGAAGTCTTCTCCAAAACTGGTAACAGGCCCCTATCTCGATCCATTCCTTAATGCCAAAAAATAATTTTTGGATTGGTTTTTTTTTTTTTTTTTGCAATTTGTGTAAGAGGAGGCTTTTTGGAAAACATCTGTTTTGCAGAATCAGAGCAGTTCAGTGCCTATTAAAGGAAAGTCCCTTGTTTGCAGGATGGCTTTGGGCCGTGCACGAAAAACGGGGTATTTTGCGTTGATTTCAAAATGCTCCGACTTCTCTTGAAATGTAACGTTGGTTATTCCCCTTTGTGCGAAAGGAAGCTTAAGGCTGTTCTGGGGAAGAGACGCGAGCAGATTCCGATACTCAGAGCAACCTGGAATCTGAAACAAGGCCACGCCAGGAACCGCAAGTGGAAAATGCATAATCACTAAAACACTTGCTGACATGTCTTTTCATTTTCTTTTCCTGGGTATCAAGGGCTCGAAACGCCTGCCAGGTTTCAAAAAGGGGTCCAGAATTTTGCTAGTTTGGCTCCAAACCTCAACTCTACTCCGGCTGAGGCTCCGAGGCTGCAAGGCAAATTTTATTATAAGAGGGACATAAACAGAGGGATGGTTTTTTTCAGTGCAAAAGAAATTCACTGTCCCTTTCCATTGCTCCATTGTCCTCCCATCCCTGGCTCCCACCGACTAATATTTTTACAGTCAAAACATCTCAAAAGTTAAGCAATATGTTTGCTCTGTTTTAAAAATGTATCACAACACTGTCGTTCCGGCCCTGGGGAAAAAGGGTCTGAACTGAATTTTTCTTGTATAGATTGCTTCTACAACCACCAAGTAGAATATAGGACTTTCCTTCTCTCGGTGTTTGAATTTTTAATTTAATTGCGCATTAAAACGTCTTCTGATTGATTTCTCCTTCCGAGCCCGTCCCTGCTGAGACTTTTCCCCTCCTTTTTCTGTTTTATTTCTCTCTCTCTCTCTCTCTCTCTCTCTCTCTCTCTCTTTCTCTCCCTCCCTCCTTAGCTCAGCAAAGTTTTTTCAGTCTGTACATATGCTGTTGGTTGTTTAATTTTTTAAAAAACTTAATCCTTCTTCCTTCAGCTTCTTTTCATTCTTCTCTTCCTCCTGTTTTTTTTCTTTGTAAAGCAAAAAAGCTTTCTTTCTTTCTTTCTTTCTTTCTTTCTTTCTTTCTTTCTTTCTTTCTTTCTTTCTTTC
>WNWU01000059.1:2912858-2934857 GCA_012654045.1 Ptyas mucosa | reverse complement strand
TCCTTCCTTCCTTCCTTCCTTCCTTCCTTCCTTCCTTCCTTCCTTCCTTCCTTCCTTCCTTCCTTCCTTCCCTTTGCCTTTTTTTTCTTTCTTATTTGGAGAGTCTTATTTCTAATTCCAGATTTCAACCATGGCTTGTCCTTAGATTTTCTAGATCTACTAGAGAAATCTATTTCTCTCTTTGAAACCAGAGTTGGAAGCTCTTGAGGCTTCATACTGAGAGAAACAACTTTGGTACTTCTAACTAACTCCTACAAAGAACTTTTCAAAAACTTTCCATGTGGGAAATTCCTGTCAGGAGCCGGAGCAAGTGATTCAGGATGACACAAATATAATCTAGAACTGTGCCATGTTTGGCTTGTTGGAACAAGACACTCAAGTGTGCTTGTTCTCTTGTGGGATCAACTGACATTTAATCCCCTAAACACCGAAAACATACGTTCTCAAAAAGAAAGGGAAAAAAAAATATCCTGACAGTCTTTTGGGAACTTTTAAACCATCCGCATGTTCTCTTTTAGGAATCATCCTGTTAATTCAGATTCAGGATGTGGATAAAGAAGACTGAAAATTCTGCATAAAACCCATTTCACTTCCATGATCTTCCAAAAGCTGGAATTTTGCACAAGGGTAAATGATGCTTTTAGCGGTGCTTATTCCCTATTCTATTTTGCATCTTTTACTTTGCAATGGTCTCACTTTTCCATACGTTCACGATGGCCTTTGCTAGTCAATGAATCTTGCCCCAAATCTCTCCCACTGGCTTCTGGATATCATGGCTGGTTTCCTTTTGGGTTCTCAAATTTCATCTGTAGACCCCTGAGGACTCTGTTGCATCTATTCTTATGTCCTTATGAAGAATAGATCTTTAAAAATGCTTTAGTTCCTCTAAAGACTTTCAGTAGTTTATGATACCCTCCAAAACAGGGATGGGCAACTATGGATCCTTTACAACCTGGGACTTCAACTCCCAGAATTCCTGAGCCAATCATGGCTGATTCAGGACTTCAACTCCCAGAATTCCTGAGCCATTTGCTGGCTTATGAATTCTCAGAGTTGAAGTCCACAGGTTGTAAAGGGGCCATAGCAAGGGTGAAATCCAGCAGGTTCTCACAGGTTCTGGAGAACTGGTAGAGGAAATTTTGAGCAGTTCGGAGAACTGGCAAATACTACCTCTGGCTGGCCCCAGAGTGGGGTGGGAATGGAGATTTTGTGGTATCCTTCCCCTGCCATGCCCACCAAGCCACACCCACAGAACCGGTAGTACCGGATTTCACCACTGGGCCATAGCTGCCCGCTCTTACTCAAAAAGCATTATTCCCACTGAATAAATATCTTTGAAGGCACCAAAGCTTCGTACTCTTAAAAAGGTTTTGATCTCTTCTACATATCCGCAGATAGAGGAGAAAGGATGGCAGGATGAGGTGAAAGAAAACTTCAAGAAACGGTGGCAGCCTGCGGAGAGGCTGATGGGCTGTTTAGTCTTTGGTTCCAGTACTTAAACCCAATATTGGCTGTTTTTCAAAGCTGGGTTAGATGTCCTACAGTACTGGAGCAATTCTGGATCCTGTTGTCTTCCTGGCCCGGGTCCCTTTGAGTTGGATCCTGGTTCTTTGGCTTCCAAGGTATTGATGGTGGTCAGAGGTATGCTTTGAGTAGGATCTGTCTTACGGAAGGTTTCTTGGTCCACTACCGTTCCATTCTTGTATTTGGGTGGCGTCCCCTGGACATTGTGCTTGCCAGTCTTGTTCCGTTTGTGGAGATAGAAAAGCAGAGGTAGGATCAAAGCCAGGAGCAGGAGAATGAGACAAATGGGAAGGATGATGCTGAACATGTTGGCTTCAATGAAGCCTAGAAGAGAACTCTTTTCTGTCTGAGATGTTGGTCCTTGGCCTGATCTGGTTGTTGGAAGGACGTGGGACTTGTTGGAATTAGAGGGGGGCATTTTGGATTCATAAGGCATGGTTGTAAAAGTCTGGAAGGGGGAGGTTATGCTCTGTGGGGTAGAGCTATGGCTGCTTTCCTGGGGACCAGGCATATGGATCAAAGTGGCCCTATAGGGGGTTGAGGAGTTGAAGGTCTCAGTGGTGTACACCATCCAGTCCAAGGCAGGGGGCACACCTTTTGCAACCAATTCAAATTGAAAGCGGTCCTCTTGGAGATTTGGCCCTGAATCTTCTGTCTCCCAGATTTCTAACCCAATTAACCCT
This sequence comes from Ptyas mucosa, assembly GCA_012654045.1. Taxonomy (NCBI): domain Eukaryota; kingdom Metazoa; phylum Chordata; class Lepidosauria; order Squamata; family Colubridae; genus Ptyas; species Ptyas mucosa. The sequence continues at coordinate 2,932,650 of WNWU01000059.1, read as the reverse complement.
TCCTTGAGGTCATCTTGGGTGAAAGCGTCGATGGAGACAGGGCGATCCGTGTTGTCCCTGGAGACTTTCACCAAGTTACTCCCTTGAGGTGCTTGGAGAATTCTGAACTCAGGAGTGCTGTTTGTCCTGTTGGCCAGATCACGTGCATCAAGGACGTTGGTGTTAAGCAGGACAGTGGTTCCTCTTGGCCAAAGAATCTCCTGCTGGGTTTTCACTAAGGCCTTGACTGTTACATTCACAGTCCCTGAGATATTGATGGCTCCTGAGGTGGCAAGGAATTGAAATTCATCTTTGGAGGAGGAGGCCAAATCTGTGAAAGTAAAGATCACTTCTCCATTGTCCACCTGTTGTTGTGAAAAACGTCTCACGGCCTTTTGATGGACTTCCACCTGCCCGTACTCTGGGTCCCTGATGAGTTCGTAGAGGGTATTTTGCTTTCCTTGGTCTAAAGACCCTAGAAGATGTTTGTGAGACAGTGAAGCCATGTTCAAGTCTTGGGGTATTTCCAAGATGGTCTGATTGGTTGCCCACATGGTTGCTGGAAGAACCATGATTTCCAGAGAAATGGAAATTGGCTTGTGGAGTCCATCTGATACAACCAGCTTCAAAGTTCCAGTAGAACTTGTTCTATTGGCAACAAATATCAGGTGTCCTGCATTGATGTCTGCTTGTGTGAACTGGGTTATAACTAGGGATGTATTATGGGCCTTAGAAACAAATCCAGTTGAAGATTCAGAAGTAATGTTGAATTGGATTTCTTCAGGGAAACTGTCTGGATCTATGACATTCAAATGTTCTTGGGAGATCACCAGGGAGGAACCTTGGAGAACCTGTAAGACTTTTCCTTGGGTGACTAGTTTTGGTGGCATCTCGTTACTGTCATTCACTGTGATATTGAACAACCCAGAAATAATGACTTCCTCTCCGTTTTGTGGGGGCTGAATAGATTTCTCTTTGTTGTTACGGAGCCAAGCATCAAATCTGAAATAATCATCCAGGAATCCAGGACCGTTGTGAGAATATTCCAATCCACCTGCAGCAAGGTCAGATTGCAGAAAATAGGGGTGTTTATTATTAACTCGACCATTTGGAAGAGAAAGGGTCCCATACATGGGCAATTTGGTCACCAGAAAGACCACGTCATAGGAGCTTCTCGTTGGTTCCAGTTCCTTGGTAAGAAGGTTGGAAGCATCAAGTAATGAGATGTCGATGGTTGCACTTTGAGCTTCTGGGACAGTGAGGCCTGAAACAGAGAAGAAAAGGAGAAACAAAGGGTGGTCATCTTGGTTCAAAACAAGGAGGCAACGTAGAAGCTGCTATGGAAGAAAGAGAGAATGGACAAGGGAAGGAGAAATAGAAGAAGGGAAGAGAATGAAGAAAGGCAGGTTAAGTACAGTTCAAGAAAGTAGCATCAGAAGGTGCCAGAGTTCCGCCTTCTGAAACTACTTTCTTGAGCTGTACTTAATCTGCCTTTCTTCATACCTGGCCATGAGAAAATTCAACAGGTTGTCTTTGACTTATCTGGAATAGCATAGGTTCTCCTGCTTGAGCAGGGGGCTGGACTAGAAGACCTTAAAGTTCCCTTCAAACTCTGTTTTATTCTATCCTACTTTTTGAAGTTTTGACAGCTCTCCCTGGGGGCACATGACCGACCCTGTTCCAGAGTTCCAATGGCTGGCCACTCTTGAAGTCATGTGACTCGGCAGGCTCCATTACAGTCATAAATCGAGGACTTCTGTAACCCATATTTTTTTTTTCAAATAACAACAGAACATTCTTTTCCCTTTCTCCGGTGCTTCTGTTCCTGCCACCTGCTCTCATTTCTCAGGAGAAGCACTGCTAGAAATGGATCAATTGTGTTTCTTTCTGGTCCAGGCCTGTTCACGACCTCCGCTTCCCAGTTTCTACATTTTTAAAGGCATGAATATTTGCATGTGAGCCTTGAACATCTTTCTCCTCCAATGCTCACGATTACACCCACAAACTCTGAATTTTGTACGCATGCCTTTCCCACTTCATTTTTTGTACCCACCCAGAAGTGGAGATTTCTGTTACAAAAACAACGAAAAAAAATGATTAAGAAGTACACAGTTGGTTGGATAACTGTGCTCTGATTCATGGATCAGCCCAACCATTGCAAAATAACTCCACTCCCTTAAAAAAATCTCCCAGTCTCCTAGCAGCCACAGATCTGCTTTCTGAGCATGTCTCCACGTCTCTGCTTCCTACCTTTATTTCTCCACAGCTGAGAGGAGCCCTGAGGACAGCTGGCCTCGAACGATATTGTCACGCCAAGAACAAATAGGTCTGTGGTCCCCGACGGAGAAGAAATTTGGAAGTGGAAATTATCCTCACGGATCCAGAAAGGTTCTGGTGGCATATCATGGTGGTATGCAATCATCCCAGCATTCACCTGTTTGCAAAAGACAAGAAAGGAAGGACAAAACATTCATTAAGGTGAAAAGAAACAAGAACCTTAGTTTGATTGGAACCTCTTATTCTCTAGCCCTTTGGGTTCATATGCCCACACAAAAGGAACCTTCCCCAGTTGGGTTTCTCTAGATATGGTGGACATCAGCTCTTATAAAACCAAGCCAGCATGAAAAGGGGGGTCTTTCTGGCTGGGGGCTGATGGGAGATGATGAAGTTCATGAGAACATCTTGTTGGAGAAAGTTGATATGTAGGTTGCCTACTTCACTCCATCCAAATTCTCTTCTCCTGTATCCTTTCTCATTTTATTTTCCCCATGGAAACACTGGTGGTGTCCCACAGCCACCAGTTAAGCTCTTTCATGTCCTGACGGTGTTGTTTTTCCATGGGGAGAGAGGACACCAGACCCCTGTTATGATGCTTATCTTGCACAACTTAATTTTGGTACACACAGGTTATAGTAAACTGACTTTGCTGCCCTGAAAAAAGTGTATGAATGTTGTGTTCCTTTTCTTCTCCTGCTTTTTGGTCCTTGTTCAAAAAAAAACGTATCAGGAAGGATATTGTAGGACCCAATTTGCACATGGTGAAAAGGAAACAGCTTCATAACACATCTGGTCATCACCTAAACCAGGAAGAGATGAAAATGGTGTCTCCCACCCAAAAGATGATCACTTTTAGCCCTCCCCCTAGAGTTGATGATCAATTATGATCATTATTAAGATCTTTTATTGGTGGCCTACATCACACACACACACAAAAAGTCCCAAATATTTTAACCTCAGCTTGGGTGAAGTTTCTCAGCTCTTCTCCGTTGTTCTTCTGGCTATTCAACAGCTTGCCAAATTGTGGAGGTTGTCGTATGATGTAAAATAAAGACTTTCCAGCTTCTTCTTGATTGGTCACTGCTTTCAGGTTCTGACTTCTGATTGGCTCAGAAGAACCTTGAAAAGTAAAAGATAGGGAGAAACGCCCCTTAGGATGATGCCACACAATGAAAAGGCTCATTTATGAAAACCATTGGAAATGGTTTCTCCAAGTTCTAAACGCTTGATGCATTCCATATACGTATCATGTTCATCTCGTAGTGCTTACATGCATTGACAACACGTGAAAGCCAGAGGTGATATTTAGCCGGTTCGGACCAGTTCAGGCGAACTGGTAGCGGCGACTGCGAGTGGGGCCGCCCATTCCCCCTGGCGTAATGCCGTCCTATTTAGCCACGTTTTCAAGGCCGGGAGCATGCGTGGAAGGCGAACAAAGGAACATGCGCGCCAGAGGTTGGTTTCAGCAGGTTCTGACCACTTCTGGAGAACCGGTAGTGGAAATTTTGAGTAGTTCAGAGAACCGGTAAATACCACCTCTGGCTGGCCCCACCCCCAAGTTCAAGGAAGGTACTAATACCACTCTATAAAGCCTTAGTAAGACCACACCTAGGATACTGCATCCAGTTTTGGTTACCACACTGTTAAAAAGATATTGAGACTCTAGAAAAAGTACAGAGAAGAGCAACCAGGATGATGAGGGGACTGGAGGCTCAAACATACAATGAAAGGTTGAAGGAACTGGGTATGTCTAGTTTAATGAAAAGAAGGACTAGGGGAGACATGATAGCCGTCTTCCAATACTTGAAGGGCTGCTACAGAGAGGAGGGGGTCAAGCTATTTTCTAAACTAGATGACCTACAAGGTCCCTTCCAACTCTGTTAATCTGAAATATCTTACCTGGGCACACCATCAGATCTTGCTTATTTTCCAGAGTGATGACAAGTTTCTTTTGGGCTTTCACAGCAAAAAAGTGTCCCGGGGACATGTTCTCGCCATCAGATAGATCAAAGGAAAACCCTCCCTCCAGAGGTCCTGGAGATGAGCAACCAAGAAGAAGATTAGGACACAAGGACACACGGTGTTGTCATTCATACCCTCATTGCTTGGCCTCTGCTACTTTTGGATACTTTTGGATATTGCAGGTGGGACCTGTAGAAAAAGGTTGGTGTGCATTTTTACTTCTGGTAAGGCTAATTCTGCTCATGCCTTTCTGTTGGGATACTCCAATATGTTGCTTATTTTTCTTTCTTTTTTTTCATTCGATGTTCACCAACCACTTTTTTTTAATGGCTATCTGTTCACTAAAACATTCTGCTGTTTAATCTGCACTTGTATGGTTGTTGTTTAATTGATTGTTCTGCCTTGCAAAAGTTAGGATTTCATTGTTGTGGTCTGCCAGCGGCCTGCAGAGCTGGCAGCAATGAGGAGGCTGGGGAGGAACGTGGGCCAGTCCTGGAGTCTGGGGAAGGCTCAGATGAGGGCCCTGCATCGGAGGCAAAGAGGGGGCCAGGGCCATCTGGGAGTTATGTGCAACCTCCAGAGCCTCCGGAATTTGACATCAGCGAGGCATGCGCAGAGCTGCCAGAAGGCAAGAACAGTTAAGACAAAAGGGGCGACTCGGGAGTAAGGCTTGGAGATGATTGGCCCCTCCCATAAGACATAAAGGTGAAGCAAAGGGACATGAACTTTTGCAGGAAGCAACTTTGTTCTGGTTGGTTTAAACTCTGAAGCTCTGTTCTGACTTTGTGCTCCATTTGGCCTTGCAAAGCTAATTGGCAATTAAGTATTTGGCAGTGTTTCAAGGGAGATAAAGATGGGTGCTTATTAGCCTTATCCCGAAAGACTGTGGCAGACTTCTGGTGGACTATTCACAAACTGCTTGGGACTCATTACAGGCTGTGAATGAACATAATTCACAGCTGTCTCAATAAAATAGGTTTTTTGGGACTACAATTGTGATTTATGCTGTCTCAGGAAGCCTAGGCCAGAACATTCATATCTTGTCTTGGCCACGTGGAAAGCGGCAATCCCTGCTTGCATTTACTGTGGAAGTAAGCATAATGATGTTCTGGATTGCAAGCTTCCCTTGGACAGATTCATCCACGTGGTGGCCTTGGGCTAGGCTGCAAATTAAGGATTTAAATGTATGTCTCAGCAGGTGGAAAGACCTGGCTAATCTTGTGTACGCTTGGAAGCTAAGCAGGGTTGAGCTTGGGTAGGCCTGAGATGGGAGATTAACCATAGGCTAGATTGGAAATTTGAAGACCTTCTAGGAGAAGGCAATGAGAATCCAACAATGTTCTGATTGCTCTTTGATGTTACTAGGAACTCAACTGAAGTGGTTTGATGTTGTAGGGACTCTACTTTCAGATAAGTTTCATGAATTCAAATCATAGGGAGTTGAGAACTATTTTTTTCATCTCATGTCTTGGTCTGGAGAAGGGCCTCAAGTACAATCTTGGCATTTTGGGGGAAGACTGGGGAGACCCATATCTGAAACTCTGAAGAGCTGACAAAGCTGAACTTGACTTGGCAGAGTTTTGTCTACTTTGTCATCTCTCCACCCAAACCTCCTGCTCTCCTCCATTCTGGTACAGACCTTCGTGGATGAACTGAACAAGATGGCTGTTTATCTGGGCCTGGGTGAACCTCTGGATTGGACTGTCAGATGATGATTTCAAGACCACCTTCCCATTGACTGGGGTCCTGATGGAATAGATGACTTCTTCTAGAGGGGTATCTTCATCTTCACTTTGGAGAATCTCTGGGGTAATCTCGGCAGTGCCCCCTTCTTCAGTCTGGCAGGAAAGATGGAGAAAACACTGGAGTCAGTCACCAACCCAACTTTGAGTCTGAATATGATACGGATGAGATTAAAAATGGTTCAGTTGAGGAGAACTCAGAGATCTCCACCTCTGACCCTGAAAACTCATTTAGCGTTTGTTTCAATTTGTTTTGGTCGCTGGCATTAAGTAAGAATTGCAGCAGGAATAAATCCTGAGTTGCTACAAGTCCTTGAAAGCAAAACAATTCTTAAAAAAAAAAAAGAATCCCAGAAAAATTCTGGCCCCTGAATGATCCTGTTGAGCATCTGTTCAACAATGAGATCATACCGAATGAGGACATCGCCTTCGGTCATTTTGGATTTAGTCTTTCTTAATAACATCTTCCCCCTCAATTTTGTTCTCCACAACAAGCCTGTCTCTCAAAATAAAACTAAACAAACAATAACAAATAACAAAAAAAAAACCCCTCTATGTGGAAATTGTCCTTCCTCTGGCATAAGCTCCATCTTTTGTGCTGACCCAATGGACATGTCCTTCAGGAGATGGCCTTTGACACCACTTCTCCTCATCTGCCTGGAGAATAAGTAGGACTCCATTTTTCCTGGCAATGGTTCTCTGGAATTTTTGCAGCCCAGATTTGGTATTTTTAAAATTCTTTGGGGGATTAATTTTGGAATCCGTTTAGAGCAGAACTGACTGAAGGGACTTGGCGGTCATAAATATCTAGGGACTCTGCTGGCCAGCCTTTGCCTGCCATCGTTATTCTTTGTTTGGATTAACGCAAAGCTCCTTGCTAAGTCATCACAACACTAGCAGTCAGTTCTTTTATTAATCCCAGAAGGAAGGACGAGAACGAGAGGATTAAAACTGGAAGGAGAGAAATGCCTAACGGTAGGATTGAACTGGCTGCAAAACATGAATTCTGCTTCATGAGAGACTTTGGATGGTCCTCTGTCAGAGATAATCCAGAACAGGGTTTTCCAACTTTTAGGGATTGGACATCTTAATAAATAATAATTCACAGAACCCCTGATCAAGAAGCAAAGCTCCAGTGATCCAAAACTGCCTGCCTTTGAGTGAATGTTTTCCTTTTGTATATTAAAAAAAAAATCCAGCTTGGCCATAACTTCTCTTGCAAGTTGGAAATTGTTGCATAGATTTCTACTGCCATCTTGCGACCAACTTCTTACACTGCCAGGCAAAAGATGGCAAAAAGAATGAAATGGTTTTGGGGCACTCCCTTCCAGGGGATGTTGATTTACTTAACAACTGCTTTGGTTAGCGGTGGATGTTCTGGTCCCAACTGTGATTGTACCTTGAGGACTACCTGTAAGGAGGACCTTACAAGACTGAAAGAAATTCAGTCTCGGCAAAATAATACCTGTTGGTTCACAAAGAGCTGGAGGTAACTCAACAAGTGAAAAACAGTCACAATAAATATATATTTTAGGCTACTCCAATTGGTTAGGCCAAGAGTTGTAGGTTTCTCCATGACCATCTGAAGCTTCTACTTAATAGCTATAATTAGAATAAGATTTCTGGGGACAACCCATTGGGGTAACCTCAAAATTCCACCCACCACTCTTGAGGTAAATACCTGCAGTTCTTTGTTGACCATTAGCACCGGTGCCTCATCGTTGACTGGAGAGATGCTAATGGAGATGGTCTTGGTTTGACTCTGTTGATTAACTTCAGAAACATTGGCAATGACTGTGAATCTGTCAGTCAAGGACTCACTTCCATCATGTACATACTTGATGAGCTGATTCTCTACCTAAACGCAAAGAGGACATTATGATAAGGGTTAGGGCTAGGGTTCTACCCGTTTCACATTTATTTCGAAAACACTATGGAGAAATTAAATTTCAATTCAACTGGGGTGGTTTAATTCTGAAAGCTGGGTCAACCAAGATGTTTGGGAAAACAAATATTCCTTGCTACTTAAATGTAGAAAGTTCAGTTAGTGCCATGGAAGACTGGGAAATCTGGAAACCCAGAGATGTGGCCTATTAGATGGACAATATTGGGTGGGTACTCTTTGAACCAACGGACAAATGTTTAATTTGGTAGTTCAGTTTGCATAACCTGCTTAAAAGATCGTGTTGAGTCAAGAGGAAAATGGGATCAGTTGACCCAGCCAATATAATCCTAAAGAGGTTAGACATGATCCCAAATAGTCTAGAGAGAGGATATCACAAAGTGAGCCAACATAAGGCAACTTTTTATATACCAAGCAGTGGTGAAATCCAAATTTTTTTTACTACTGGTTCTGTGGGAGTGGCTTGGTAGGCGTGGTGTGGCTTGGTGGGTGTGTCAGGGGAAGGATACTGCAAAATCTCCATTCCTTCCCCACTCCTGGGAGAAGGATATTGCAAAATCCCCATTCCCAACCCACTCTGGGGCTATCCAGAGGTGGTATTTGCCGGTTCTTCGAACTGCTCAAAATTTCCGCTACAGGTTCTCCAGAACCTGTCAGAACCTGCTGGATTTCACCCCTGATACCAAGACTGCATCCAGCAAAGATGCATGTCCATATAATGGATTCCATATAATGGATGACTATCAGGTATGCATATCATGTTTCCTCTATAGGTGTCCATATATGATTGGACAAAAAACAACAGCCGCTTTTTAAATTAAAAGAAAAATGTCCGTTTATTTTCCCGGTGGAAGTAGTTTTCTTTTGCATACAAATATAGAATTGCAGACCTGCAGATTGGAGAACTAGGGGGTACCCCTTGATTTATGACCGTAATGGAGCCTGCCCATTATAGACATAAATCATGACGGTCGTAAAGACCTAAAGAATTAGTTTTCATCCATTCAACTTGAGCTTTTCAAATGTGATAGTAAATCCTGCATCATTTCTAAGACAGCAGAGATATTTCAAGGGGCCTGGAATGAAAGAACACATACATATATTTATTTCAAATGTAAAAGCAAAACAAAACTTGAGGAGATTGTGTTGTTTCCTACCTCATACCAGGAGAAAACATTTAAGCTAGCCTCTTCAGGTCTTTCCAAATTCTGGAAGGTGCCGTGCTCTGGTATCTCAACAACTACAAACTCTACATCGAAAGATGAGGAGTAAGTGCTGGGAATATTCAGAATGTCCATGGAAAGCACTTGGCTGTGACCTTCGGTCACTGTGAAATTGTGAACCTCCAGAGGAACTGAAATTGGAAGAATTTCCAGGTTCACCACTACTCCGTTCAGAGCATCTACGCCGTCGGCGGTAACATCAACCATGAACTGATCCCTCTGAATCTCAGGGCTGGAATGGAGAAAAAGGACTTTGCCTTCGTCTACATCTTCCTGGGTGAAGGTCTGGATGGGATCCAGGCTTGGAGGTTCATCCGAAGCATGGTTTTGAGACAAAGCCACCAGAAACCCTGAGTTGGGAGAGTTGATGATTGTATAGAGGATGTTTTGGGGTTCGATTTCATCATGCTCAACCTGAAAATTGGATGAGGAAGGAAAAGTCTGAGATTTCTTTGTTTCACACCGATCACCTTGGATGGTGGTTTACTTTCTGGATAAAAAGGTTGATTCTTGAATGGAATCAGTTGCTCTCATGGTAATCTTAATACCCTGTTTCCCCTAAAAGAAGGCACCCCCTGATAATAAACCCAATCAAGCTTTTGAGCCCATGCACTAAAATAAGTCCCTCCTGAAAATAAGCCCTCCCCGAAAATATTTAAATGCATGCGCAGCTGGTCCCCGCCATTTCCTCTAGTTTCCTCCATGTGCCCCAAAATAATAAGACCTCCCTGAAAATAAGGCCAAGTGCTTATTTTGGGGTTCAAAAAAATATAAGACAGGGTCTTATTTTCGGGGAAACACGGTAGTAAACATTTGAATCTCTTAATGTAATAAAGTCTGGTGAGCTTAGGCAGCCTACAAGAACTTTTAGCACTTCTACGGCTCCACATATTACAAGATTGCTATCTAAGTTTCCTTAAACGATAAGCCTTAAAGACCCCTTAACTCATCAATTTACAGATAGTCCTATTCTTCTTGCTTTCTTGTTTTTTGGGGGGTTTTTTGGTCTCAAAGGTGCTTTTTCAGAAGGCAACTGGATTATGTTTTTTCTTTGAGGAAGAAGACATTTTACTTCTCACCCAAGAAGCCTCATCAGTTCTGACTACCGTATTTTTCAGAATATAAGACGCACCTTTCCTTCCCTAAAAGAGGCTGAAAATTTGGGTGCATCTTATACTCTGAATGTAGTTTTTTCAAAGCTTTTTTTCAGCCCTAACGAGGCGCTAACGAGGTGCTAGAGTGAAGCGATCTCCATGCTTTGCTCCGACTCTCGGCTGTTCTTTAGAAGCTTTTTTTCAGCCCTAACTAGGCGCTAGCCAAGTGAAGCGATTTCACCGTGCTTTGCCTGCTTTTCTCATTTTCTCAGCTGTGCCTTAGAAGCTGTTTTTTATCCCGAAACAGGGGATAAAAAACCAGCAAACTAATGTGCTGAAGCTGACCAGATCAAGGATGCTAGCCAGATGAATACCTGGTGGGCAGATTTTTTCCCTCTACTTTCCTCCTGCAAAACTAAGTTTATACTCCGAAAAATATGGTAAACGGTGGGGGGGATGGAAAGATGGAATTAGAACTGATGAAGCTTCTCAAATAGAAGCGAAACGTCTTCTTCCTCAAGGAAAAAAACCAAAGTCCAGTTGCCTTTTGAAAAAGCATCTTTGAGATGACCTCGATGACTAAGAATCTTCATAGAGACTTTTTATTTTGGCCTTGAGGGGAGGAAAAATAAATATAGAAACAACAACAAAAAATAGACCAAGTAGAGCTTACCAGCAAGTAGTCATTTTTAATCGCCATTGCTTCTCCTTGGAGGACATGTATCTTCTCGTTGTGGACAAGATTTAGTGGGTCAGGATGGGAATCTGCTAATATGGTAACCTTCAGTGTCTCCTCCACAGACACCTGATTTGCGTCAACAGAAAAATGAATGGCATCCTGGGATTTTCTGCTCCCGTTGTGATGGTAAATAATATCTCCTGCCAGAAGGTCCTTTTTGGTAAAGAACGATACTTCCTGGCCATCTCGTAGCAACATTCCTGACATGGGTGGGGCCATGATACGGAAGAGAATGTCTTGGTCGTTCCTGATGTCCATGTTGGTTTCCAACCTGAGGACAGAGGAGTCCACGGCCTCTTGGCCACCTTGGCGAAGGACCAAGCCAGTATGGTTGATCTTGAGGTAAGGGTCTGAAGCTTGCACTTCCAGAAGTGTTGTGATCTGGTGAAGACCATCAGAAACCTGGAACTGAATCCAGCCTCGGTCAGCTCCTGAGTGGACAAAGAGGATTTTTTTCTTCCTCAAGTCATCTTGAGTGAAGCGATAGAGCTGGCTATTTCTATCATCTGCAGCAATGATGCTACCAAAAAGAATATCTTTTCTTACCAACACTAGCTGAACATCTGAGAAACCTGAATCTTCATCGATAAAGGCTATGTCTTCTGTGGTCATCAGGCGTTGACCTTTACGCACCACGTTGAAGACCTTGTTGACCACCTGAACTGGGGTGTGGTCATTGACGGGCTGAATGGAGACCCTGAAGACACCTCTCACCTCCTCAGCCTCTGAGTCAAAGCTTCCCTCCTCCTGCTTGATGGCTACAAATGGGATGTCATCTTCTAGAGTCTCAGAATCATCATGCTGGTAGACAAGGTGACCTTGTAGGATGTCTTCATTTGTGAATGTTGTTATCTTCTCCTTCCTGGTTGACCCAGGCTCAGAGGTTCTCCAGATAAGCTTCCCATGTGTAGGACCATCTATCACCTCATACATGTAGTTCATGCTGTTGGCACTCTTAACAAACAAGTAGTCCTTGCTAATGATGGCCTGTCCTCCTTCTAAAATGGACAAAAGGACATTGGTCAAGATGGGAGTATCTGGATCTCCCCCTACTTCTATTTTGTAAGAATACACAGGGGAATAATAGGGTTTAGCCATGACCCGGAACTGGAAAACATCTTCTGTTTCCTTGGAGTCTCTAACAGTTGCCATGTAACTCAGTTGTCCTCTGTCTAAATCCTCCTGGGTAAAACTCAAGCCCTCAGCCAGCCTGGTGCCCCGAAGTTCAAGATTTCCCTTTTTGGGTGGCTGAAGGATCACATAGTGGAAAGCCACTTGCTCAGAACCTGGTTCTTCTAAAGCTGCCTCCAGTTCAGCAGATGTGATGTTTTTCTCTTTCTCGTTTTTCATCTGGAGGGGGACCATAGTTTTCATCCTGATGGTAGCCTTTTGGACTCTGATGGGGAAGCTGTTGTTTTTCAGGATCTTCTGGCCTACCTGGACAGTGAACTGCAGTTTCTCAATCGTGTCTTCTGCTCGATGTTCATCGTCTGTGCTAGCGTACTGGATGTGTCCTTGATCGATATCCTGCTGGTAAAAAGATTCTGTTTTCTTCCACTCTCCACTCATCCCTCCTTGCTTCTGGATCTCACCATACTGGAGAGGGGAGACCAAGTGATACAAGACTGGTACTTTTTGCTGGACGGCATTAAGATCCACAGAAAGGTTGGCTTTGGTTATTGAAACTCTGTCCCCTTGTAGGACAAAGAGTCCTGTGTTGTTGTGGATCTGGATATCTGGCTCCACTGCATCTATCCTCAAGGTGGCCACCGGGCTCATCACCATGCCATCGTTCACTTGGATGGTAAGGGTGGATACAGGCCCATCTTGATGGACATAGACCACCTGGCCTGCTTCCAGATCTCTACAGGAAAATTCTTCGATTGGGACTCCGGGATGGAAGTCGTACTCCAGATATCCTTCTTCCATTCTCTTCCCACCAAGCACTTGGAATCGCAAGCTGTCACAGGGGGTATCGTCATCATGGGCTTGAAAGATGGCTGTGTTGAGATGTTTGCGTGTGTGTTCCAGGATGACCATGGAATCTCCATGTGGAAAAACCACTTCAGGAGCATCATTGGCTGGGTTGATCTTAATGGGAAGCAAATATATCTGGCCTTGCCACAAGCACTCTGGAATATCTCCTCTGGCGGTCACAGTGACCTCCAAGAGCAGCTGATCCATGGGGTCCTCAGAACCATCATGAACATACTTGACCTTGCGATTCACAATGTCCAAGAGAGTGAACTTGCCTCTGCTCTTGACTTTGGAGAGGTTTAATTCCAGCTGCCCATGCCTTGGGTCTGTAGTGACACTGAAGAGGACTTGAGATTGCCTGATGTTTGCACGGTTGAGGTCAATGGTTGGCTGAGTGTGCCACCACTCCAAAAAAGCCGTGCCTCCTTCAGCAACCACCAGGGGACTGACCTGCAATAGTTTGGTGAAGTTAGTGAAGACTGGGGGCAAGCTAGGATCTGGGCGACAGGGCTCCATAACAGAGCCCTGCCAACTGTCTAGAGGAGAGCTTGTGGTGGCCTCATCCTGTTCATAAACATTGTCATAATCTGAGTACTGATCTGACTTTCCACAGCCGGCGCTTGTGTCTTTAGTCACAAGAGCTTCTCGTAGGCTCATCTTTTCCTCATTAATCCTCAAGTCCTCTATACAACCCACAAAGGAGTTATTGAAGAAGCTGTTTGCAGATATAAAGCCCAGTTCACGGTCTTTCATTCTGCCGGCAGCCTCCTCATTCAGACCGCCGAGAAAAAGAGGTCCTTCAAGATCAAAGTAGCTATGGATCCCCTTGCTAGAGGTCTGTGAGACGTAGTAGTCAACCAGGATCTCAAATTTTCGATTGTCCATGTAGACCTTGACGTAGTGATCCTGCTCGTTGCTGAGGTAGATGTTGTTGTGAAGCAGTACCAGGCCTTTCCCTTTCTCCACCACACCTCTTAAGTGTCCATCAAAGATTTCCAGGTAGAAGAAATCCTTTTCCAGCCCCGATTGGTAAAACAGAGGGGCCTGTTTGACACTTGTGGTGATCACAAACTCTATGGTTCCTTCGTTCCTTGCATTCCAACCAGGAAATGTGATGTAAGAATTTGATCCTAGGAAGCCCAAAGGAACCTCAGGGCCAGCAGAGAATTCTTCACTGCATCCTTCACGGATGCCATGAGTTGCTTTGACGCCAGTGCCGGTTGCCAGTGCAGAGAGGACATCATGATCGTTAAATGTCAGAGTATGGAGACAACCCCGGAATGACAAACTCACTCCAGTGAGGTACGGCAATTCCAGATTTCCTGTACCTGCCATGTAGAGCCCATAATCCACGTCCAATTCTTGAAGAGGCTCTGGAATTTCTGTGGAGGCATTAAAGAGCCCATCCACAATCAAGATCATCTTGCCATCCGTCACCAGAAGATCAACATCATGAGTCACAAGGTTGTTGAGTTGTAGTTCTGCTGGGGACCTGACAGACAGTTCCCCTGAGCCCAGGTCCATTGTGGCCTGCACAAAGAGAAGACAAAAGGCATCAGAAACACATTGGACAGCCAGGTTCCATCTTCTGAAGGATGGGGAGAACTTTGCTTTTGCTAGCTGCCTTGATGGGTGAAGTGAAGAGGACTTCACTTTTGCAGATGGTGCAAACCAAGAAGGAATAGTCCTTTTTCAAACTCCTTTCTGCATTATATGTACACCATTCCTTTCCAAACAAACAAGGAAAAACAATGTTCTCCTTCTGGCATTCAAAATTTAGACATATCCACCCTACCCCACCTCCAGAAGTAAAGCTCTCTTGTTCCTCCAGCTTAATTCTTAATTAATCACAGGCTTTGCTGCAGTCTGTAATTGCAAGCTTGTTCCCAAAGGCTTCTATTCCCTCCCTCCCTCCCTTCCCCTTCTTCTTCTTCTTCTTTTTTTAGCTCTAAGCAATGGGAAATAGCAGTAGCGTAGTTATAGGTATAGGGTCCCCTGCCTTGAGCAGGGGATTTGGATTCAAAGACCTCCAAGGTCCCTCCCAACCTATTATCCTGTGTTCTAAATATTCCCTTCACCTCCTCCCTCCCCAAGCCAGGGAAATATTTTGCTGACCTGTAGGACACCAGCACGGAGCTGTAGAAGAAGGTAGTCCTTTTGCCCAGCAGCCAAGAAGAGAAGGGCAGTGTGATAGCTTGTGAGGAACTGCACATGAAGATGGATGGTGCTGTAGCTGTGGACCAAGGGGATCTCCACATGGTCATCTCCAAAAAAAGACACTGAAAAAGAAGCAACGTTGAGAGAGATGTTCCTCACCCCCAACAATTTCTTGCAAAAAAAACAAACAAAACCCAGATGGATTCGACAATTAATTTTTTGGGTAAGTCCAGTGAGGTACTTGAGAATATTTCCTGCAAATGCAAACGGGAGAACTGATTTTGCAAAGCGGTTGGCTGGAGGAAAACCTCCAAGAGGTAAACCTTGCAATACCAGTCACAGACATTAGATGGGGAGATAACTCCATATCATCTATGAAGATCAGTTTCCTTGAACACTCAACTATCTCAACTCCAAGTATAGGCTAGCTACCCAGGAAACCTATTTATTAGTTGATTGGATTTGCAGTTTACAAAAGCCAGCTCTCGCTTAATTTGTGACAGAGCTCAGTTTTCAAAACCTGAAAAGAAGGAATAAGATGCACCACCGTCCGTCACCCAAGGAAAGACGTTACAAGTTGAGTAACACTAACCAGAGAATCCCCACACACATCGTGCATTTGGGCGGAAGTGAGGAAATGCTTTTGTCTGAGGACCATATTTCTTGGATTAAAAACAGTCTGGGAGATAGACCAAAAAAAAATCTATCAGATGGGAAAGTTACATGCTCAAAAAAATGGTGGGGTTTCTTCAGAAGAACTAAAAAGAGTGAATCTTGAAAACTTTGTTATCACCAGCATTGGTCTCTGTGGGAGACATGGCTCTGTCTGTTCTCCTAGCAAGATGACAAATCACAGAACCCCAAAGTTGGAAGAAATCTCAGCCTTCTATTAGTCCCAGTTCTGACCAGATCAGGAATCCTCAGATTGTTCCAGACCAATGTTTCTCAACCTTGGCAACTTTATGGACTTCAGGTCTCAGAATTCTCCAGATGGCTTGCTGGGAGTTGAAGTCCACACATCTGTGGACTTCAACTCTGAGAAACAGAGGCTGAGAAGGCTGAGAAACATTGTCCCAGACAATGGACTATCCAAATCCAACCTTTGCTTGAAAATTTCAAGCCATGGAACCTCCACAATGGCAGGAGGCAGACGATGTCACCCACACCAACCTGAGGGAAGTTATTGTAGACCCCTCCCCAATTAACTACTCCCTGTCCACTAATGCCCAGCTGCTTTCTCTGAAGAAAAGAACAGCTTTATGCTTCCTCTCTCTGCAAGATTTCCACCGGATTCGGGGAACACATTCGCAGGGAAAAGGGACGAACTGCAAAGACAGCAATTAATTTCCAGAGTGGGTGTGCTAAGTGTACAGCTTCTTGGTCAGATTCCAGGCAGAAGGAGGACAAATGACCAATTTTCTAAAAAACCCTGTTCTTTCTATTTAAGGACCGCAGAAGAAATTAGTTCTATTTACATCTGATGCTGCAGGTTTACTCAAACATGCATTTTAGTGCCAATATTGTGACATGAAATGCAATTAGCTTTTGGAAGATGCACTTTTCTCAATTGTGTAGTCTAATTGCCCGACATTAAAGAATGTGCAGATTTGGCATGACTGGGGAATTCTGGGAGTTGAAGTCTATTTATCTTAAAGCTGCCAAGACTGAGGAATGGCTGGCCTAGAGTCTATCCACCTTTGGCCTGCTCAGATAATTCAAAGCTTGTTTGCAAGATATGCACTTGGACAAAACAAACTTCCTCTTCCTCCTCCTCCTTTCTGCAAATCCCACTCCTTTCTAGCACTGATTGTGTCATCTAGTTGGGTAATGAAACATCTGCAAGAAAACAAGTATGCCTTTCCCTTTCCCCTTCCCTTCTCCTTCCTTCTTCCCCTTCCCTCTCTTCTCCTCCTCCTTTCTGATCAAGATGTCCTCAGAATTCCATGCCGCTCCCATTGCCTTGTGCAACCTTTTAATCTAGAAAGCAGGGAGACTTTAAGATCTGGTGGAACCTTGTCCTCATTTTCAAATCCTCTAAGGACTGGGATGTCACCAGGCCATGGGACTTCTTGCTCTGCCGGAAGATTGACACTTGGGCTCAGCATCTGGAGTCCCAAACACACCCAGGCCTTTGGAAAACGGAGGGATTAGCTTCCCTTTTCATCCGTAGAGGACGTTGAAGGTCAACTTTCAGTTATAAACCTTTTTCTTCCCTTTGGTGAAAAGGCAGCTGCTACCCTATTAGACTCAAAATAAATTACATCTCCCAAAGCAGTAGAACCCACCTAAAACAAGGAGCACATTGCTTTTTCTTAGCATTACATCTCTTTAAAAAAAAAAAAAGAATCAGAACACTGCATTTTAAAAATTCAGCAAGACCATGCCTATCATTTTGTATTAAATCGGAAAAGAAGTGTCTTCCAGCATGTTAACAGGAGAATTATACTTAGTGTTACATGTTGGTTTTCTATGTTTAATAATTTCCAGAGTTGTTGATTTCTGAAAACAATTCTATTGGCCCTCCGGTAATTATTTCTGTGAGTATTTTGACATTTCGGTCTCCTTCCAGGTTTTAATGAAGGCATATCTTCATTTCTGAGAATTGCATTTTTCATTTTAGGAAAATAGAATACCACATTTTATCGTTCACCTGTCCTCTTTACAATCCCAGGAACAAGTAGAATTCGAGAAGAACGTTACATTTAAAAAGACATTTTTTAAAACGTATAAGAGACAGTGAAAGCAAATGATTTCTCCTTTAATAAATGCTCATTGTCTACATTCCCCACTCTGGTATAAAGCTGACAAGCTCATTTATTGATTTCCAGCATGTATTAGAGGAAGCACTACAAACGGTATGAAATGGATGCGGGGAAATTTGAAACCATTATATCTATTTGTACTGTCTTCATATCAGATCGAATGCAAACTGCGTATATCAAACGCCCGATAAAAATGATACCTCACTAGAAACATTTGCAGTTCACGTTGTTTCAGGTTGGCTGGCAAGCCAGGATCCCTTTTTCTCATTCATCTTCATAACCACAGTCACCATAATAGTAATCACTCTAACCCTGGCCATAGGTCAGATTGGGCTGGAGCCTTGGCAGAATATCTCCATGGCCTTTTTCATATCAACCCTTTTCAAACATTGCTTAACAAGTATCTATGGAGATTTGGTCATGGTTTCCCCAAAGGCACTTTTTCAAAAGGCAACTGGATTTCCTTGGTTTTGGCTTGAAGACGTTGAAGACTTGAAGACGTAGTTGCTTCAGAAGTTTCCTGGATGAGAAGAGAAACGTCTTCAAGCAAAAATTTAAAAAAAGCCCAGTTTTTTTGCCTTTTGAAAAAGCACCTCTGTGACATTGCTTGACAAGTGGAAGCAAAACGCGGAGTAGATTCTAGTGATTTTTTTCCTTCTATGTCCTTTCTGGATGGATTTCTATCAACATTGAACTAGATAAAAGGAATTAACTGATTTATACAACACATGGAATCATCTAACCAGTTGGTTTACATGACATGCTAAATTACACTTTGTCTCCTTCCCCTACCAAATACCCAGTATTAAAGCTAGCTAATCCTAAAGGATATCAACCCTGACTCTCCTTTGGAAGGACAGATACTGAAGCTGAAGCTCAAATACGTTGGCCACCAAGTGAGAAAAGAGGACTTCTTGGAAAAGACCTTGATGTTGGGAAAGATGGAAGGCAAAAGGAGAAGGCAGAGGATGAGATGTTTAGATAATGTCACTGCACAATAAACATGAGTTTGAGTAAACTCTTGGAGACACTGGAGGACAGGGGGACCTGGCGTGCATTGGTCCATGGGTCACGAAGAGTCAGACATAACTTAGCAACTGAATAACAACAACAAAGCTAACTAAGGTTGGCATGTCTTGTTAGATATTTCATGACCTGATCAATTGTCTTGTTATGCCTTTGAGATCAGCTGCTCTGTGTCTCATATACCCAATCGGATCTCAAATTATTTGCACTCGTCTTCCAGATTTCCAGAAAGTTGTCCAACCTTGGAGATACTAGAATTTGGATCTTAGACCACTTTTTCCTGAAAATGAGTCTCAACAGTGATTGCAGGGAGCGTTAACTAGTGTTTTTAGGGCTGTTGTGTGATTCTTTTCCCCCCGTCTCCAAATTACTAGCTCCCCAAATTACAACTAGTTCTTATTCCCAGCTTCAATCCTCTGTTAGATCTTTCTGCTTCATCAGAGCATATGATGAGTATCGGCAGGGCAATCAGACCAAAGAAACCGTGCAATGTTTTCCAAACTGCCAATTTGCACAAACAATAGTGATAATCCCATAGTTTCCCCCCCACTTCCTTTCCTTCCTTCTCCTATAACGGTGTTTCTCAACCTGGGCAGTTTGAAGATAGGTGGACTTCAATTCCCAGAATTCCTCAGCCAGCACAGGTGGCTGGAGAGTTCTGTAAGTTGAAGCCCCTCCATCTTCAATTTACAGAAAGTTTTGCAGAGAAAATTTTGCAAAAATCATGATTGGTTGGAATTCCAAAAATGATTTCCAATGCATATGTTGTTATAGCTTGCCTTCCCAATATACAAAACTCAGGTGGTCATTTCTCTAAAGAAGAATCCAAGGCAGGACCATCCCTCCTCTCTGGCCCCTAGACCATCTCATTTTTAGAAGAATAGAATAGAATAGAATAGAATAGAATAGAATAGAATAGAATAGAATAGAATAGAATAGAATAGAATAGAA
>WNWU01000059.1:2876358-2908042 GCA_012654045.1 Ptyas mucosa | reverse complement strand
TAGATTGATAGATTGATAGATTGATAGATTGATAGATTGATAGATTGATAGATTGATAGATTGATAGATTGATAGATTTAGATGATTCAGATATTGATTTATAGATTAGGATACAGCTATAGATATATTTAGAAAAATAGATATACCTATACACTATAGGGGAAGAAATGGAGGTAGTGACAGATTTTATTTTCCTGGGCTCCAAGATCACCGCAGATGGGGACTGCAGCCAAGAAATTAAAAGACGCTTGCTCCTGGGGAGAAAAGCTATGGCAAATCTAGACAGTATACTAAAAAGCAGAGACATCATCCTGCCAACAAAAGTACGTATAGTCAAGGCCATGGTTTTCCCAGTTGCAATGGATGGCTGTGAACGTTGGACCATAAGGAAGGCTGAGCGCCAAAGAATGGAGGCCTTTGAACTCTGGTGCTGGAGAAGACTACTGCGAGTCCCTTGGACTGCAAGGCGATCCAACCGGTCAGTCCTAGAGGAGACCAACCCTGACTGCTCTTTAGAAGGCCAGATCCTGAAGAGGAAACTCAAATGCTCTGGCCACCTCATGAGAAGAAGGACTCCCTGGAGAAACGCCTAATGCTGGGAACGATGGAGGGCAAAAGAAGAACGGGATGGCAGAGAACGAGGTGGCTGGATGGAGTCCCTGAAGCAGTCGGCGTGAGCTTCAATGGACTCCAGAGGATGGTAGAGGACAGGAAGGCCTGGAGGAACGTGGTCCATGGGGTTGTGATGGGTTGGACATGGCATAGCAACTAACAACAACATACACTATACATCCTGCCAGTTAACAAGGCTGTCATTCAGAATTATGAAGATGTTTACTGAAGAAGGGTGGGAAGCCCATGGCAGGCCCTGCAGGAAATCACCGGATGGAGTCCTGCCCCACTAAAAGGTTGGTAAACCTTTGCCAACCAACCCGTCTCCCCGCACAGACAGCCCAGTCGATTTGCTCCAAGAAAAAAACAAAAACCACACTCCCTTCCTAACAGCAGGAAGGGGCCAGCCAGATCTCCCACTCCCCTTGGCCTTTTCTTCCCTTCTGTTGCAGGATGAACAATCTCCTTCTTTTGCCCAGTGTGTAAATAAAACAGTTGCAATAATAATTATAACATGATCCACTCCTTGTGTGTTTCTGACTAACAATAACAGGGGTTTTTTTTTTGTTTTGCTCAGAGCAAAATTTTGATTTGGCAGCTTGGATAAGAGAGACAAAGACCCCCATTATGGAGAAAGAGACCTCAAGAGGCTTGATTGGAAAAGTCAAGACTGCCCCCCCCCTCCCCAAGACGGGTGGGCTCTAAAGCTGATCTTGTGCTAAATGTGTGGGAAAGAGATTTCGTGGCAGCAGACCAGCTAATATCGTGCAAAGGTCTCCTTCCTTCTAATAGGCACAATCTGCTTTGGGGAAGTCAGAAGAATTGGACGATGGGCTCAGAGGTTCCGGATGGAATTTGAATGACTGCAAAAATATAATGGAAAATTTTGGGGAAAGGAAAGTTAAGAAGGTTCGCGAGCTTCTCCTCAATAACTCAGGATGGAGTTTGCTGTCTTTCAGCAACCTCACAACTTCAAGATGGGTGGACTTCAACTCCCAGAATGCCCCAGCCAGCAGGCATGGAATGTCATGACTATTTACATGAAGCTGTTGACACCTCCAAGGGAAGCCCCTGAAGAGATACATGAAGAATATATGAAGAATGGTTGCAGGAACTGGGCGTGGCTAGTCTAATGAAAAGAAGGACCAGGGGAGACAGGATAGCAGTCTTCCAATACTTGAGGGGCTGCCACAGAGAGGAGGAAGGGGGTCAAACTATTCTCCAAAGCACCCAAAGGCCAGACAAGGAATAATGGATGGAAACTGATCAAGGAGAGATTCAACCTAGAAATGAGGAGGAACTTCCTGACAATGAGAACAATCAACCCATGGAACAGAAGTTGCCTTCGGAAGTTGTGGGAGCTTCATCACTGGAGACTTTCAAGAAAAGATTGGACTGCCATTTGTCAGAAATGGTGTAGGGTCTCCTGCTTGAGTGGGGGGTTGGACTAGATGACTTATAAGGTCCCTTCCAACTCTGTTAATCTGTTAAAATCTGTTAGATTGGTGAGATTGTCCTGAAAAGGTCTACAGCCTGCCTTGGTTTCCCACATGGGAATCTTCTTCAATCCTGAAGAAGTCCCCAAAAGAGAGCCCCATGTCTGGAACTTTTGGGGAGAAAGTGGCTGAGAAAACAAGACAGTTGCATCTTCCATCATCCCAAATGAAGTCAGCTCCAAAATCTTGTCTAGAGAAATATGGGGGAAAAAAAACCTCTGCAGAAGTTTGAGACTACAGCCGACAAGCTCTCTTTTAGTGACAGAAGAAGACTTGTGTGCAATCGAAAGGCAGATCCTGGCTTGGCCTGATGTCTGTCAAGAGCAGACCACATTCGAGCCAGGAATGGATCTTTAGCGTGCTGTCAAGTGGAACAAATGAGGATAAGTTACGTCCCTTCAACGTCCTGCCTTGGAAACCTCTCCCCAAACAGTTGGAAACGAAGGCTGAAGCTGCACAAGGAGAGGGAAGTGAAGCCAGAGAGGGGAAAAGACGGCGTTTTTCTTAGTCTAAATGAAGCCTTTGTAGTGTGGCTCAGCTGCACTCATGGTCTAAACCCTGCCAGAGCGAATTTGACTTGGAAAGATGATCACAGCCCCACAGGATGTGGTTTGCAACTTCACCCACTGCTCTTTTTCTTCCTCCCCCCCTCTCTCCTGCTTTCTATTTTATGGTGTGGACATCCGGACTCCACCCTGACTCCCAGATTTCTCTATCCTGCGGGGAAGCTACTGCAAAAAGGCATCTCCAGCCTGGATAGCAGATGAGGAATTGCGAAGGTCTACAGCAGAGGTCTTCAAACTTGGCAGCTTTAAGACTTGTGGACTTCAACTCCCAGAATTCTCCAGCTGGCTGGAGAATTCTGGGAGTTGAAGTCCACAAGTCTTAAAGCT
The DNA here is from genome assembly GCA_012654045.1 of Ptyas mucosa. Classification (NCBI taxonomy): domain Eukaryota; kingdom Metazoa; phylum Chordata; class Lepidosauria; order Squamata; family Colubridae; genus Ptyas; species Ptyas mucosa. The sequence goes on along the minus strand of WNWU01000059.1, from coordinate 2,905,041 downwards.
GCCAAGTTTGGGGACCCCTGGTCTACCGCCTCTCTGGCCTAAACCAATTTGGAGAGGGACCAACCAAGGTTGGTGGGCTTTCATTTGATGAATTGGTCTGCCCCCTTTCATAGAATGGTGGGGAAAAGAAGGATTCTGTCAGACAACTAGACCGAGATTCGTTCTAACTGGCTACTTTATTGCTCTCTGCCTATAATACAGGAATCTTTCCAGACTGGCAGCTTTCACCTGGGAAAGACTAGATAAGGCTCAAAAGCATTCAGAGGATCAGACTTTGCCCTGTTGTGTTTATGTAAGGAGTCCAAACTAATTCCTCACTTGATCCCTCATCCCGACTGGGATGACTGCTCTCCAACAGATTCAACAGCACCAGATTCAATTGGGAAGAAAGCAATCAATAGAGAAACGCAGACATCAATAAGAAGTTGATGTACTTGGTACTGTTGTCCACTCTTATAATATTCAATCAATGAACATTAATATTCCAGGTACAACCATTGGTACTTAATTTCTGGAGAGGTAGCTGTATTATCTTTCCTTACGCAGAACAGCCAAGACTCGCCGTATCTGAAAGGGTGACAAATCTTATTATGCTTGACTCTCAAGGAAAGCTGCTAATTAGTAGAAGAGAGAGAGAGAGGAAGGATGAGTAAATGAGAGCTTAAAAATTAGATTGCTTTCGTGCTGCCTGATATGTCCAAACGTTGGCCAGAATGCTCAATCAAATTTTAGTTGAGCTCCAGAACAAGTAATTGTCCGTGGCGGAATGGGATTTTCACATGTCAATGAAACACACCTGGTGGGAATCACTTGAATATGGATGCCCAAAAGACAAGATGATGACAAACTGGTGCCATCAAAGATATGGGTCACACCTACAATGTGTGAAGAAGAGGTGGGGCTAGGATTGCATGCCACCGCCATTTTGACTCCCTCCCCTCCCTCCCCCTGCACTGAGGAAACAGGAACCTAATGCAGATTCTAGAAAGAAGACAGTTTGGCCAAGAGATTCACTTGGGGGTGGGGGCCTTCGCCCATCTCTTCCTTCATACAAAATGTAGTGATATGTGGGAATGACTTTAAGAAACAAAGGGGAGAGATGCTACCCAGAGAACGATCTGATAAAAGGCAGGGGAGCCCAGAGCTGAATAACAGGAAGTGGGGAAAAAAACCTTAGAAAGGATCTGTCCTAACTCATCAGGGAATAAAATAAGATGATGGGAGATCTATACTTTCAGACTTGCAAGATTCTGTCAACGTAGCCCTACAATAAAGTAAGATTAGCTCATCATGTCATGTTTCCAGTCTGGTTTACTTGAGAGGTTGACCAAGTAGTAGCTTGGAAACAGCACATTGTTAACATGCATGAATACGGAGAACAGCTTCCCCCCCCCACTCCTTGCAAGATGTTGACCCCAAATGGTCATCTCAGCAATGTAGATTTAGGCCACGGAAAGCCACCCAAAAAGGAAGTATGAGGGTGAAAAGTCTCCTCTGGGAACGTGAAAGTTCCTGTTCTGGAGGAATGATGCTAAAAAGGAGCCAGAAGAGCTCCTGAGGCATCAGCTTTGAAGAATGCTTCTCTGTGGCTGACTCATAAATTGTTTTTCCCCAAGGGAAAAGTCTACAGAACAGATACTGTTGAACAGCTGCCCAGAAAAAAAGAGAAAACTTGTAAATATTAGGAAAAAGCAAAGGAACAAAGCATCTAAGTCTCTGGGCACACTATGGATGGGTCAACCTTCTCTAAGGGAGATGGTGTCGTAACTCATGAGGGAAGGCAAATATACGTATCCTAGGATAATGTTGCAAGATCCAATCTGGGTAGGTCACTGGGACAAGAGGTTTAGTCTTCTGAGCTTCTGGACTTGTACTGGAGCCTATCCAACTTCTGGAAGTTCCCTGAGGATGGGTTCCAGCATGAGTCTGAAAGACTAAACCCCTGGCCCTGGTGACCGACCCAAATTGGATCTTGGGTGTTGTAACTGGTTGAGGAAGGATGATCTCAGTTGCAACTTCACCAACCCACACCAAGATGTCCATCATGACTTTCTCCGTTTGTCCCTCACACCATGGGATCAACAGCTTCCATCTACCTCTTCTTTTCTGCCATGTCTTCATGACGTTGCCTTCACATGTTCCTTGGCTGTCACTCCAGCCCTAACCACCAAAGGTTAGGAAGCGTTTTAGGTAACTATATTAAACTTTGACCCACAGTTGGATCTGAAACGCGATTACAGCATCTCTACGTCCTTAAGTGAATTCCAGGATGCAGCCTTATCTCCTGTGAAAACTGTAGAGAAACATCATTAAAAAATTTGTCCACACATTGAACAAGTGTTGGCTTTGTGGCTATTTCCACTGATTGGTCCAATCCAAGCAGATGCCCAATTTCTTGAGAGAGGCGATAAATGTCTCCAAGAGGAGGTACAGCTTCTTCCCTCAGAGGTGTTCCACTCCAGGTCCCATCATCTCCAACTACCATGGTCAGTGACAAACAAAAAAAATATTTCTGATGGAATGCTTTCAAAACTAGAAGGGTTAATGTCCCAGTACGAAGTTGGAATTCCTTCTAGTCCAAGGACACTTTCTTCTTGATTTGGTAGACCTAAAAGCCATCACTGGAGCAAAGCTCTAATCCTGTAGGTCTTCTACAGCCCTTTGGACCTCAGGAACTTACCCCCTTTGCTGAGACCGGAGCTGCATTGCTCAGGAACCCAGAGGACAGATTGTGTGGGCTGAAAAATCAATTGCTTGCAGATCCCGTTGCTGAATTTCTCCTAGGAATCTGCTCCCTCTCTCTTCATCCAATGCAGCTGCTGGCAGGCCACCAACTTGCTTTTTGAACCTCCCCTTGGAAGGTTCCTGGGGGATCTCTTGGCCTTGCGACAACTGTGGGAAGACCAGGAGGGCCTCTGATGGAGGACCAGCAAACTCCATTTGGCATGGAAGGGGAAAATAAAGCAAAATAAAGAAAGGAAAAACATGACTCACAGCTATTAATAGTGAAACATTGGCAGGTGTGGAAAGGCAACTTATTATTAAGTCTCTACTGTGCAATCCAGAACTCAGCTGGTCTCCCCGTTGTAAAGTTTGCACTTGAGGTGTGTCCAGCGCCATTATTTCTTCCTTCCCATGTCATCCTTTCTGATTTCTGGTGGAATTTCTTATCCTGTAATATCATCTTCTAGAACAGTGTTTCTCAACCTTGGAAGCTTGAAGATGGGTGGACTTCAACTCCCTGAATCCCCCAGCCAGCGCAATGTCTTAGCATAATGTAGGAACCCAGGAAGTTGATGTATTAGGACTACTGAGAACTTGTCTGAGCCAATGTTTCAGCCCTCTTTTTGTAATGTTCAACAGTTCCCATCTTGGCCAGCTCTCTTTGGAACTGCCCAGGATAGAACTTCTGTGGGCAAAAGCTGGCGCCCTCCCTTACCACGAACTCATTATGGTCTACCCCTAAAAATAATGTAGGACTGCAGTCCTTAATGTTCTGAACACAGAGCTGCTTTAAATTAGGAACACAGGAAGCTGTTTTGGTCCCCTCGAGCTGACTCAGTCGATGGAGATCGGGCTTGGTTGCCAGATCTATTTGAAGATGCTAACAATGGCCCTATTTGGAGATGTCTAGAACATAAGGAGAGACCAACAGGATCAGGCCAAGGGCGATGTTAGTCTAGCGTTTCATTTCTTAGCAGCAGACTTTTGGGGGGGGGCTCATAAGTAGAAATTGGAGATGCTCCTCTTGCTTCAGCTTGTGGGGACAAATAGCTCTGATTCCCCACTCTCCATGAGATAATCCAATCTCACATTAATACAATCTGGGTTAGTGAGAGCACCACATCTTAAGGCAAAGAATTCCACAGATCCTTCTCCTTCTCCTTCTCCTCCTTCTCCTTCTCCTTCTCCTTCTCCTTCTCCTTCTCCTCCTCCTCCTCCTCCTCCTCCTTCTCCCCCACCCCCTCCCCCTCCCCCTCCTCCCCCTCTTTCTCCCTCCCTTTGTCTGCATCTACACATAAGAAAGACATTTGGTTGGGTTTTGATTGCTGAGGCCACTTCAGATAGGATAACCAGAACTGCCATTCCAGATGTGGCTATACCATAGATCTCTAGAAACAATGGAATCTGGACCTTCGGCCTATAAACTCTCTGCCATGCCATGAAGTTATTATTATTATTTATTATTTATTTATTTGTCAACAAGCACAAGGAAACAAGTAACAGCATAGACATAGACATGGACACATGAAAAAAAATTGGCACAAATAAAAGGATATAAATAGGCAAAGCATAGCCATAAACACATAGAATGATTACATATAAATGGGGACAGTAGGACAGGGACGGTAGGCACGCTGATGCGCTTATGCACACCCCCTTAGGGACCTCTTAAGAAACATGAAAGGTCTACAGCAGACCAGCTCCTTCTCACTGATTGTGGGAGATACACTAATCTCATCACAAACGAGGAAAGAAACGGCTGCAAATTACTACCCAAAAGCCCAAACCTCCATGGAATTGCGGGACAGCTGAAACATTAAACTGTTTTCCTAAAGTGACAAAATCCCACTGGTCCTTATTTGAAGTTAAATCCTCTTGGATGACCTTTAGCGTAGGTTTCAGCCCAGTGAAAAAGCTTTAGCTCAATTATCTTCCGAGCTGAAGTGCTTTCTACTTGGTGCATCTATGAATGAAATCAGCACACATCTCCACATGGTTTTAACAGCCTTAAAAAGAAAGTTTCATTTTGTTTTTTGTTTTTTGTTTTTAAAAAAACTGATGCCTAGAGATGCTGCGGAAAAGATCCTTTCTCAAGAGGCACAAGAGGAAAATGCTTCTCCCTTTACCACTACCCATTACTATAATATCTGCGGGATCCTTGGTGCTCCCTGAACTTGGTTGTTTGCTTACAGACTTTTCATTACCTGACCAGGGTCACATCATCAGTTCCAGGTGTAAGACTAACACTAGACCGACAATCAAGCAGTAAACAAGATCCCAATCAAGGAATGGTCAGCTCAGACAAACAAGTTAATATCTAGTAGACAACAGGCTAATCAAGGAACCACTCAGAACATCCCCAGCAACACTGACTGACCAAGTTACTTATATATAAAGGAGAGAGCAAATCCCTCTTCCTTCTAGCACTGATGATGTTACCTAGTTGGGTAATGAAACATCTGCAAGAAAACAACCAAGCTCAGAGGCCCACAAGGACCCCACAGTCCTCCTTTTCCTGTTCCTCCTGCTCTTCCTCCTCCTCCTCCTCCTCCTCCTCCTCCTCCTCCTCCTCCTCCTCCTCCCTTTTCTCCATTTCCTTCTACTGTAGCAGTGATGATGTTATCTAGTTGGGTTGTGAAACATTGCAAGGCAGTGGTGGGATTCAAATAATTTAACAACCGGTTCTCTGTCCTAATGACCAGCTGGGTAGGGGTAGCTCAGTGGTCATGTGACCGTGTGGGTGTGATCAACTCAACGTCACTCACGTTGATGGATGCTTCACCTTACTGTTACAACGTAATAAGGGTTAACCAGAGAGGCAGTTTCTGTAAGCAGGGCAATAAAGATTAGGCTAGAAACAACACCAGAATGTTTCCTTCCTGCCTTCCTTACAGGATTAGCCCTGTAAAGTGGAAACAAAAACAAAATAAGATTTCTTCCAACAATTGGTTCTCTGAACTGCTTAGAAAGTTAACAACCGGTTCTCCCGAATTGGTGCGAACTGGCTGAATCCCACCACTGTCGCAAGGGATGGATTCCCCCTGAACCCTGACAAAAGTGTTGCTGCTACCCCCCCCCCCATGTCTCAAGAAATGCCACCCCCTTGGCATCTTTCCTTGAGGTCCAATGGATTTGGGAAGCTGGAGGGCTGCAGACCATGGGAGCAACCCACAGAGAAAACAGCTGCACGCTCTTTCCCCCACTGCAGGATGAACATAAATGCTCATTTTCTTAAAAAAACAATTGCTCTACTTCGAAGAAAACACATTTAGACCATCAAAACTATCTTCCGAAAAGAGGTTGACAGAGGTTTTCCTTTTTTCCCCCCACGCCACCTGAAAAACTGCTTTCCTCCCGTGGTTTTCTACCGGAGAGGCGCTTGCCAAGTTTTCAAGACCCAAATTTACAACCCAGCTTTCTTTTCCATTTTGAGAACAAGGTACGGAAGGCGTCAAATGAGGGCTCTCCTCAACCCTAACCCCAAGATACTTTTAGAAGGCGGTGAAGGTTGCGGAAACAAAGGCAGAATCGGTGCCTTGTTTTCTCCATTCTACCGGCCCACCTTCCTCTCCCTCTCTCTCTCTCTCTCTCTCTCTCTCTCTCTCTCTCGGCCCACACGGTCTTCTTCTCAGCCAGCCCCCGCCTGGGTTCTCAGAGGAAATGACACCAGCATCCCTGAAATTCTGTGGGACAGGATGCATAAAAAAAGACCACCGGCATCCGTGTTTTTAGAAAAGCAAGCAGAGAAGAGGACGGGCTCGTTCCTTGGGGAGCTTCCTTGCTCCCAAAGGCAAAGAGGGAGAAACTATCTCATTCCTGGGTTTAGTCTGTTGGCAAGGAAAGATCTGTTTTTAATTAATACGCTCCGTTTCTTGGCAGCCGGCTCCCTTTTGCTGATGTAGCATGCATCATCTTCAATCTCTCCCCGAAGGCCTCCCCAGATTCTGTATTTGTTGTGCGGGGCCAAATAATCATTTAAAAGAAATGAGGCATCGGGGGTGGGGGTGGGGCTCTTACTTAGGGGGAGTGGGTGGCTGGATAAGGGAATCCTGAACAAGAGTTCAGATTGTGTAGTTAATTCTCACCAATTTGGTCAACTAGAATTCAGAAAGCATCGTCTTGTTGGATTTTTGTCTGTGGAAATTCTCAGGTTCCGGTTGTCCCAAAGGCGCTTTTTCAAAAGCCAACGGGATTTTCTTGGTTTTCCTTGAAGACATTTCCCTTCTGGAGAACTGGAGAAGCTCCTTGGATGAGAAGTGAAATGTCTTCAGGGAAAACAAGTCCAGTCCCCTTTTGAAAAAGCACCTTCGGGACTCGGATTTTTGGTTACAAGAAGCTGCAAGTCTTATATGTCACTTATTTTATTTATTTATTTTATTTTATTAGTTCAATTTATATGCCGCCTTCCTCCGAAGACTCAGGGCGGCTTACAATGCACTTATAGCAATAGCCTTCATTCTTTGGTATATGCCTGCTTATTAGGGCTTTTGGCCCCCCATGTGGTGTTTCTACAAAGTCAGCTTATTGCCCCCACAATCCGGGTCCTCAATTTACCTACCTCGGAAGGATGGAAGGCTGAGTCAACCTTGAGCCTGGTGAGATTCGAACTCGCAGTAATTGCAGGCAGCTGGCAGCTAAGTGCTACTTAGCAGCACTTTAGTCCGCTATTATTGCGGACTAAATCTCACCAGGCTCAAGGTTGACTCAGCCTTCCATCCTTCCGAGGTAGGTAAATTGAGGACCCGGATTGTGGGGGCAATAAGCTGACTTTGTATAAATATACGAAAGTAGGAAGGCTATTGCTTAACGCATTGTAAGCCGCCTTGAGTCTCTGGAGAAGGGCGGCATATAAATCGAACCAATAAATAAATAAATTATATTTTATATATATGTGTGTGTGTGTGTGTGTGTGTGTGTGTGTCTTTTGCCGAGACACACTATTTATTTCTTTATCAGCAAAATATATATATTATATATATATATATATATGTTAGGTCTTTGGTTATTCGGGTTTTCTCCTGCGTAAAATTGGAAGTGTCTTGGCAATGTTTCAACAAAGTCTCATTCGTCATCTTCAGGCTGGTATTCCCGGCTTCGTGCGATCACACATTGCTCCTGGAAGCACGAAGCTGAGAACACCAGCCTGAAGATGACGAATGAGACTTTGTCGAAACGTTGCCAAGACACTTCCAATTTTACGCGGGAGAAAACCCGAATAACCAAAGACCTACATACAAATACCCTCAGAAAACATATATATGTTAACCTCCAGTCCCTTAATCACCTTAGTTGCTCTTCTCTGCAATATTCGTTCTCCCAAGGATTTAATCCCTTCAAACAATCCAGACATGTACATTTCTGAAAAGCTGACTCATCCAACGTTCCTTGGATGCCCACTCCCCCTTTAAAGCATCTCCCTATTCTTTGGGCACACATGCCCAGCCCCACCCCACCCCACCCCTTTCCCCCAATCTAGTTGCAGTTTTCCTTGTGTGCAGCCACTTGGAGAGAATTTTCTCTCTCTCTCTCTCTTTCTGGGCTGTTGTTTCTCAGCTTTTGCCAATCCTGCCCAGCAGCCAATGGTGCTGTAATATCTCGGGGGTGGTTTCCAGCCGTACTGCACAAGCTGTCCTGAAAAATTATATATATTACAACGAGCGGATCATGCCTTAGAAGGGAGGAGGAGTGGAAAATATGTATTCATCAGCTGAAAATAAATATTCACCCTTTCCCTTAGTCGGAAAGGAACGGGAAAGAAAAAAAAAAAGAAGGCAGAGAGAGGAGAAGCAGAAGATGACTCTGATTCATTTGAAGACACGGTTGTGAGGACTGGGGAAATCTCCAGGGTGCCCTAAAACTCAAAAAAACATAGATCTCCCTTGGCTCTTGTTCCCTGGCTGTTCTTGCAGCCTCTGGTTGCAAGGAATACAAAGCACCCCATTTCTCTGCCTGTTTATCCCCCCCCCCCCAATCTCCTTTCCAAGGCTGCAGCGATCAAATTACAGCCTTCCCGTGCCAAAACGGCACGTGATTTATTGGGGTTTGACGTAAGTAAGATTCATCCATCATGCCGAGATATATTGGTTTATCTCTATCTCTGGAATAAACCACAACTGACCCAGCTTGCATGACCAGGGGGGGGGTCTTCAGGGTAGTTATAAAAAAAGTCAAGATGACAGCTGAAGTGGTGGGATTGAATGGAAACACCTGGGTTGCCTAGAAAAACCTGGTGGGGTCCACTTACTTGACCTTTTTTTGGACCCTATCTTATGGCTGGGGGATTCTGGGAGTTGAAGTCCACCCATCTTCAAGCTACCAAGGTTGAGAAACACTGTTGTAGATGCTCTGCATCTAGCAAGGAAATACAGGCAGCCCTCAACTTATGACCACAGTGAAGCCCAAAATTTCTGTTGCTAATTTGTTAAACAAATTTTGCTCCATTTTTAGGACCTTTCCTGCCACGGTTACGTGAATGACTGCAGTTGTTAGTAACACAATTGTTCAGTCAATCTGGCTTTCTCGTCGCCTTTGCTTGTCAGAAGGTTACAAAAAGGGACCAAATGACCCTGGGACACTGCAACCGTCATAAATACGAGTCAGCAGCCAAGCCATTGAATTTTGATCCCTACGTGGCCATGTGGAGGCTGCAACAGTCCGTTCACATGGCACAGTGTTGTAGTGTGAATGGTCATAAGTGTGAAAAACGGTCATAGGTCACCTTTTTTCAGTGCTGTTGTAACTTTGAATGGTCACTAAATGAACTGTTGTAAATCAAGGACTACCTTATATTCGGCTGGGCAATTCTTTAATTTGAAAGCCATAGAATAGAGTAGAGTAGCGTAGCGTAGAACAGAACAGAACAGAACTAGAACTAGAACTAGAACTAGAACTAGAACTAGAACTAGAATAGAATAGAATAGAATAGAATAGAATAGAATAGAATAGAATAGAATAGAATAGAATAGAATAGAATAACGGAGTTGGAAGGGACCTTGGAGGTCTTCTAGTCCAACCCCCTGCTTAGGCAGGAAACCCTACACCATTTTAGACAAAAGTAGCTCCATCAGTTCAAAGCAACACCAATAAAACAAAGAGTTTTCAAACTTGTTGGTGTCATCAGTCACTATCATTTCAAGTAAGGGTCCTTTCTATCACAAATTCAAGAGTCTGCTCTAAAAATACCCCCACACAATTAACTAGAGTTAAACCCAAACCCTGGGGAAAAGTAGCAGTTTGGGCATATTAAAACTGCCAGACACACATTTTCCATATAAAAAAAATTCCCTTTGAGTTGGGTGGCTTTTTTTTTTAGAATAAAAGGCTTAGAGATCTGAGTTTTCAGAGGGCTGAAGGAGAATAGGTTAATATCTCTATTGAGAGTAGATGGTGAAAGTATGAATGCTTAGAGATACTTCCCCATCCCACCCCCGTTAAACTTTCCCTTCTCTCTTTTTAATATTGCAGGTATGGTGTGCTGATAATTAAAACGGTTTTAAGGGCTTTACCAGTTAAGAGGCATCACACTGATCTAGAACTCACCGGGCGCACTTCTGATTAAACCTGGCTTGAGGCAATACAGCTTGTGTCCAACTGGACTAAATAGGAATACGTACATATTCAAATATGGGAGAAATGCTCATCCCTAAACCACGGTTATGTCTGTGAAGTTCTATTAAAAAGGGATTAATAGAAATTAAAATCCCCAATCTGTGCCTGAGTCACCCGGTATTTTCAATACATTTAGAGCTAAGATGTAAGTCCCCATTTTTCCCTATTTTGCTTGGACAAATTATCTGTCAGCAAAATGTGGAACTTGGCTCTATCAAGGATCTAACTTTCCTTGGGCTTGCAAGAGTCCAATTCCATTCAGGCTTTGGTGAGTTTTTGGCTTAGGCATAATGTGTCCTTGCGGAGAGAGGGCGGCATGTAAGTCCGATAATAATAATAATAATAAAATAATAATAGTATGTGACAGTTTTTAGCAACCGGGCCTTGTAACTTGGATCAAATCAGCTAGGTAACATCTTTGGACAAAATTATCTTGAAGACCCCCTGTTACATCTTATTTTTTTTATTCTATGCATACTAATTTGGTCAAATCATTGATCAATATGTAAATCAAAACATGTCATTTTAAGGGTCTGAATTCCAATATTGCATCAAGCCAGTAGTGGAACTCAAATAATTTAACAACCGGTTCTCTGCCCTAATGACCAGCTGGGTAGGTGTGGCTCGGTGGTCATGTGACCGTTTAGGTGTGACCAACTCAATGTCACTCATGTTGATGGGCACTTCGCTTTAGCTGTTACAATGTAATAAGGGTTAACCAGAGAGGCAGTTTCTGTAAGCAGGGTAATAAAGATTAGGCTAGAAATACCGCCAGAATGTTTCCTTCCTGCCTTCCTTACAGGATTAGCTCTGTAAAGTGGAAAAAAACAAAATAAGATTTCTTCCAACAACCGGTTCTCCGAACTGCTTAGAAAGTTAACAACCGGTTCTCCCGAATAGATGCGAACTGGCTGAATCCCACCACTGCATCAAGCTATTAATTGCTCAACCAAGGGTGTTGAATAAAACACACCTGGTTAGGCTCACAGATAAAGGATAATAGATATAAACCATAGTTAAAACTCAAATAGCCAGATGTATACTGTAAGCTAAGCCAGAAACAAGGAAACCACCTAACAGTTTACTGCAATGTGTATTTGTTCAGCCAATTTATAGCAAAAATGCAGCTGTATAACTTCTAACAATACCAACAGATATTACTTGGGAATAATTGGTTTTAAGCTTGTTTGTAATTCTCTTATGGAGGCTCAGATCCGATTTAGTTCTAAAGAGTTTGCTTTGTCGTTAAAAGTGAATCAGATTCTCAGGTGATCCATGTGCCTTCGTAGACTTTGAGTAGTAGTGGCGAAACAATGGCTTTTTAGATGTTTTCTCCCATTTTTCCAACTCCATTTATAGGGGAAGTAAAAAGCTGAGAGGGGTGAAATAGTGTAGCCTGTTGAAAGGCATGGTTGAATGCAGATAAACAGGTAAATACCAGTATATATATAGATAGGTAAAGATAGATAGATAGATAGATAGATAGATAGATAGATAGATAGATAGATAGATAATAGATGGATAGATAGATAATAGATGGATGGATGGATAGATAGATGGATGAGTGAATAGAATAGAATAGAATAGAATAGAATAGAATAGAATAGAATAGAATAGAATAGAATAGAAGAATAGAACAGAACAGAATTTTTTTATTGGCCAAGTGTGATTGGACACACAAGGAATTTGTTTTTAGTGCATACGCTCTCAGTGTACATAAAAGAAAAGATATGTTCATCAAGAATCATAAGGTACAACACTTAATGATGGTCATAGGGTACAAATAAGCAATCAGGAGACAATATCAATATAAATCGTAAGGATACAAGCAACAAAGTTACAGTCATACAGGTGGTCATACAGGTAGATAGACAGACAGATGGGTGGGTGGATAAGTAGGTAGATAGATAGACAGAGAGAGAGAGACAGTGAGATAGAGATAGAGACAGAATAGAGAAATGGGTGGATAGATAGATAGATAGATAGATAGATAGATAGATAGATAGATAATAGATGGATGGATGGATGGATGGATGGATGGTTGGATGATAGATAGATGGACAGAGATAGATAGATAGATAGATAGATAGATAGATAGATAGATAGATAGATATCCTAACAAGACCCTTCTCCACTCTACAAATCAACATAACACTGCAATACCTTTACATTTAAAATCTATAAATAAAATTTTCTTGCATCAGTTGGTGCAAGGAAGGCAGGCAGCTACAAAGCTGGGCTACGAACATGGCTGCACTATTTCCAAACTGTGCCCAACTTTGGAGATGTTGGAGCTCAGCTCGTAACTCACTCTGAATTTCACGTTGTATCTTCTCTAATTCATTGCCTCCCTCCCTCCTTCTAAAACTTATGTGTTACTCAGCTGCCTTCCAGGAAGGAGAGAAGTTTTTCAGGCAAGAGCTCACAAAACCTCAAGCATCCTGCAACAAAATGAACAATTTTGCCATTGAGTGAGGGGGGGGGGGGAGGGTTTGGAGGAAAGAAAATAAACTTTGTACTCATTTTTTGACCCCTTGGAAAAGTAAAAGTCACCCAGCTTTGGGAAAAAAAGGACAGAGGCTCCTGGAGAATCTATATCATCCTTCCTTATCTGCCGATGAAACCGCATTTCCTGCTGACTTTAAATCAGGCTACAAAAACAAAACATTCCAACCCTGGATTAAACCCATGTTAACCTTGATGGGGAACATGGCCTTAGGAATTTACATTGGGTTGCTAAAAATGAGAGTGAGATCAACATATCCCTCTTAGATTCCCACGATATCAGTGGTTCTTTTCCTCTTCTGACTCAGTTCTTTTTTATCCCCTGGTTCCCATCAGCTGGAAGTTCCTTTTCCCATCTGTTTTAGAACAGCAGCAGCCTTAAAATAAGTGAGGCGGTGAAGAGTGGGGGCAGATGGGATAGGGAGAGGAGGAGTAAATTACGCAGATAGTTCCAAGTAGCACAGAAAAATCAGCCAGATGCCCTTGCCAAGGGTGTTGCAAGGGGCTGTCCTGACTTTTGAGGTCAAGAAGAAGCTTGTAAGAAACAGGAAAGCAAGTTTGTAAAGTCCCTCTAAAAATTTAGCCCGTTTGCTAAATGACCAACACGCCAAAGCCTTCACTATCAGGGATCAATAATGTCTTTGAGATCAGCCGGACACATTCAGACAACGAGGAATTTTTTTGAAAACTGCAGAGTGCAGAGAAGAGTAACTAAGATGATCAGGGCAGGGGTGAAATCCAGCAGGTTCTGACAGGTTCTGGAGAACCGGTAGCGGAAATTTTGAGTAGTTCGGAGAACCGGCAAATGCCACCTCTGGCTGGCCCCAGAGTGGGGTGGGAATGGAGATTTTGCAGTAGCCTTCCCTTGCCATGCCCACCAAGCCACACCCACCAAGCAACACCACACCCACAGAACCGGTAGTAAAAAAATTTGAATTCTACCACTGGATCAGGGGCCTGGAACGTAAAATGAATGGTTGAGAGAACTAAGTATGTCTAATCTAACGAAGAGAAAGATTAGGAGAAAACATGACAGCATCTTCCAATCCTTGAAGAGCTGTCACAGCGAAGAGTGGGTCAATTTGTTTCCCAAAGCAACACGAGGGCAGGACAAGAAGCAATGGGTGGAAGCTCATCAAAAGAAATCTGGGAATAAGGAGAAATTTCCTGACAGTGAGAACGATTAATCCGTGGAACAGCTTGCCTTCTGGAGTTGTGAATGCTCCATCACTGGATGTTTTTTTTTTCCAAAAAAAAGGGGTGGTCTCCCTAGTGAGACTGGCAAGTGATACTGAATTAATAGAATGAAGAGGAATTAATCTGGTAGAATTCAGATTGGCAAGTGACAGCAAGGATCAATCAGTTCCTGGATCTATTCTGGCTCCTTTGGGTGAGCAACTAATTGATCCAAGAACCAATTAGGGAAAATATCAGGAATCTTGAGAATTCAGATATTGTACTACGAAGTGTGTCTAAACTCATAGGCTGCAGCAGGAAATCCAAACTAATGTCAGGAATGGCAAAACAACAGCATCAAAGAAAAATAATTACATTTGACCATTCCTTTCAGCTTTAGTCACACCCGAACATTCAATTCCATATGCTAATAGTGTGTAACGGCAAGGCCTGAGAAGAATGCTTTCTTTGAGGTAGCTGGAAGCTGTCCCTGTCTTCTTCTCAAAAGCCAGGAGGAACATTGACTCAACATCCCTGGTGTTTTGCTGGACCCAAGTCTGGTGATCCAGCTTTTTTTTTTCTTTTTCTTTTTTGGAAACCATGCACTTGTATGAAACTTCACAGCCAGAGCTACAATCAAGCCAATGAAATAATCAAGGGTTATGTCTGGTTCAAGTTGATTGGGTTCGAAAAACTTGGAAAAGAGAAGAGTCTTAGATAGTGGAGAAGAAAAAATATCCCTTTGGGGAAATGAAGAAGAAGCTTTCGAGATTTCTTTTGAGGAGAAGAGAATTTGGGTGACATGATGATCAAGGGTGAGATGATTGCAGAAAAAGAAGAAAAGAATTGAGAAATTGCACACCTTTAGTATAGCGTTAGAACAGACCCCGCGATGGGTTGTCTCAACGCAAAGGTTTGGCAGCAGATGGTATAAGAAATATTTAGTATTTAGCTTCCAGCTGCCTGCAATTACTGCGAGTTCAATTCTCACCAGGCTCAAGGTTGACTCAGCCTTCCATCCTTTCTAAGGTAGGTAAATTGAGGACCCAGTTTGTGGGGGCAATAAGCTGACTTTGTAGAAATATACAAAAGTATGAAGGCTATTGCTTAGCGCATTGTAAGCCGCCCTGAGTCTCCGGAGAAGGGCGGCATATAAATAAATAAATTAAAAAAAAATGGTGTCAGAGGACTGTGGAATTAATGACTAGCACAATCGGTCAAAGAGTTGTACAGAAATCCACACATTAGAGAGCAATGTGAAATATTCCATAATGCTATTTGGCTGATTAATCTGAAGTAATATAATTAATTGTATCTATCATCACACAGTTATTACCTTGAAAACATTTCTCACATTAATGATCTACTGATTTTCCAATAATAAATACATAAACAGTTCTTTTGTTCTTCTGATGATCTCTCCACGATAATGAATCTATTAATTCCACATTAGCTTTCAAGAGAAAATAAATTACCGTTAATCAGGCTCATTAAACTGATGAGCAAACAAGCTATTTGAATCCATGTATATGTAATTTAATTCTATTCTTTTAAATGCCAGAAAATACCAAATCCTATAGCTCAATCAATTAAGCAATTAGCCAGTGACAAAATCTTTCAAGGCGTTAAATATACAAATATCTAAGCACAATATTTATGGCCACCATGTTTCTCTAAGAAGTGCGATGAAGATCAGCTTATCTATCCAACCCAATATATCACAGCAGTACCTGACTCAAATATTGACTATTAATTCATAAGGCAGCCACTCTTGATAGTCATCAAATCAATTTTCCTAGGGCACAAAAAAAAAAAAAAAGGAAAAAAACCAACTACTTTTGCTGTCTCTGGGTAATTTTTTCCACCTCTTAGCTACAAAACGCAGTTCAACATGTGGCTATAAACTGAAATACCATCTCTCGCCATCATCATTTTTAAAAAATTCAAATCCGTGCGCTTTACAGAAAGCATGATCAATGGATGATGCCAGAACAAACATGAACAATAATGGAAAAAATTATTCATGACAGGTACCGACCAAAGAAACTCAGTAATTTCCAACGTAAGGGTGTGATGTTGGAAAAAATAATCTGGCTTTCAGCAAATCCAAGGCCAGTTGAAGAGTTCTCTGTCTTGCAAACCTGGTCCTCCTTCATAGATGGGGAAGAGGAAATAAAGGAATGAAGTGGGAGTTATGAATTAAAGAGAATTCTAACCTAGGAATCCAACCTAGAATTAAGAATCCCAACCTAGAATTGGGGAGAAATCAGTGAGAAAAAAATAATCAGTGGAGTGGCTTGCTTCCAGAAATTAGTGGGTGATCCATCACTGGAGGGTTTTAAGAAGAAATTGGACAACATTTGTCTGAAATGGTATAGGGCAGTGATGGCTAACCTTTTTGCCGTCATTTATTTTATTTTATTTTATTTTATTTTATTTTATTTTATTTTATTTTTATTTGATTTATATGCCGCCCTTCTCCGGAGACTCAGGGCGGCTTACAGTGCATTAAGCAATAAGCAATAGCCTTCATACTTTTGTATATTTATACAAAGTCAGCTTATTGCCCCCACAGTCTGGGTCCTCATTTTACCCACCTTAGAAAGGATGGAAGGCTGAGTCAACCTTGAGCCTGGTGGGATTCGAACTTGCAGTAATTGCAAGCAGCAGATGTTAATAGATGTTAATAACAGGGTGCTTTAAACCACTGTACTACAGGCTCTGTTGCCATGTTTGGCACAGGTCATGTGCCAAAAGCAGGGATAGTGGGGGGAGGATTGCGCGTGTGCGTGGCCACACCCATAATTCAATGCGCCCCGTCTCCCCCCCCCGCTTTTGGCATGCGATGGCACGGTGGGCCTATTTTTTTGCCTCCCCAGGCTCCAGAGCCTTTCTAGGAGCCTGGGGAGGGCGAAAACAGCCTTCCTCACTCCCCCGGAGGCCCTCTGGAGGCCCGGAAACAGCCCATTTCCTGACATCCGGTGGGCCTGGAAGGGCTGAAAATCAGTTGGCCAGCACACACAAGCGTGCTGGACTGAGGTAGGACAATGCTCGCGTGCCCACAGATATGGCTCCGTGTGCCACCTGTGGCACCCATGCCATAGGTTCGCCATCACGGATATAGGGTTTCCTGCTCGAGCAGTGAGTTAGACTTGAAGACCTCCAAGGTCCCTTCCAACTCTGTTATTCTGTATTCTACTGCAACAAAATATTCAAGCAAGAGCCAGTGGGAAGCTGAGGGACCTCTTGGATGGTCAGAAGACTCCAGCCTCAGGTTGGATCCAAATGGATGAAGCTCTCTCCTTAATGATTTAGAGAGCTGTCCTAGCAAGGATAAGGATGAAATAGAAAAGACAGTGGAGCAAACAAGGGAGAACTGCCAAAGATTTATAGGGCCAAGTTACAGAAACCACCCAGTGGATAAAATGTGGTCAACACCCTCTGGAAATTGGTTGGCATTCTGCATGCTTGTTTATCCTGAAGAATGAAAGTAACTGTTCATTCTTCGGGATCGGTTCCCCACCTAGATGGCTGACCACCTGACTTCACTTTCAAAAAAACCAGGCAGATTCAAAAGAGACGGATTCATTGGCAGGATTTTCTCTATTTCTAGGATGTGGGCTGGGCACTCCCTGGTTGCTCCAGCCAAAGTGGCACCACTCCATAAACGGGGGAATATTTCAGTAGGCTCCAGGGAGCCCAAAGTCTGCAGACATACACAAGATATTTATGGAAAAATGGGGAAAGTAGCCTTCCCCCAATGCGTTTGACTTCAATTTCTCTCATTCTAAACCACATTGATCTTTGGTGGCCTCCTGCTTTAAGTGTCATGAAAGATCCCTGATACCATCAATGGTGGAGCATGCATTGTAGGCACAAAGTAAACCTATGGAGGAATTGTTTCTAAGGATATGCCAAGCGGTGGAGAACTTAAAGACTTCTAGATGTTACGCTATTGTGATTTCCATGTAATCACTATATGGTTGGTGATGAGGGAGGCTGGAGTTGGGGATTAGAACAATGTGGACATTTTTAGGTTGATCATCACTAGCAGACATCTGATACAAACATTATTTTTAAGCAGTCCTCACTACATAATTTTGGAATTGTGAGTTGTGGTTTTGGTAATTAAACCAATTCCCTTCTCAGTCTTGGACCCTAAAAGAGTCTTGGACCTTTTAGTGACATTTGACCAACATCCATAATATTTGTTTCCTTCATCAATCAATCAATCAATCAATCAATCAATCAATCAATCAATCAAGTCTTCCTAATTTTAAGAACCATGAGATTTCTTCTCTCTGATGAAGACGTTTTTATTCAAATGTCTGATTCTCCTAAATCAGATTTTCCTAAAAGTTTAGGGTTTTCCTAAGAGGAACCTACTCTTCCTAAAAGTTCAACCCATTTTCCACATCTTCAGCATCCCAATTCCTTTCCTCTTGTCTCTAGTTGGTTGATACTAGTACATGATACTAGTTGGTTAATGCCAAAACAAGACTTGGAGGTGCAATGAACCTCAAAGTCTTCATTTGGCATTAATCAACTAGTATCATGTAAATCAGTGTTTCTTTCACTCTAGTCAGTTTGATGACTTTCCTTTCCTACATGGGAGTTCAACTCAAAGCAGATTTGTTTTCTAGGTAACCAGTTTGTGAAGGCAAAGGGCATCAGAAGCTTCCTTCTCATGAGCAAATAAAGGATGCATGTACGGCATGTCATTTTTGGGAACCTAGGCCAACCCAACGAAATAAAAATAGATGCATTTATTTCTCCTAGCATATTCCAATTGGAAAGATAAATAAAATAAGGGCAAAATACTTCTGCTATATAAGGGCAAGAAGCACATGGCGTCGTAAATGGGCAGCAGTGATGAATTGGTGCTTCACGAGGTCTGCCGTTAACATACAGCTTCCTTTTAACTTCACAGCCTTTATCGGATCCGTAACATTTTCAGTTTCCTCTTGATAATAATGAAAATCTAAGGTCATGCTTCTTTTCAAGTAACTGCTGACTAGCTCCACGATGGAAAAGCAGTTTCTCCGCACGGTAGGACAATCACCAGTTCAGGTTTTTAGAGACCTAGGATTCCTTGTATGTCAAGAAACATACTGGTGGCGCAGTGGACTAATTCACTGTTATTAAGATCAGCTGCCTGCAATTACTGCAAGTTCAAATCCCACCAGGCTCAAGATTGACTCAGCCTTCCATCCTTTCTAAGGTAGGTGAAATGAGGACCCAGATTGTGGGGGCAATAAGTTGACTTTGTATAAATATACAAGGCTATTGTATATATGAAGGCTATTGCTTAACGCACTGTAAGCTGCCCGGAGAAGGGTGGCATATAAATCAAATTAAAAAAACAAACAAACATTATTCATCACCTAATATTCAGCTAGATTCAAGCAACTAGGCTCAGAATCTACCCTGTTTGCATTCAGTAATTGGCACTCAACATCTCCACGGCTCTTACCCTCTAAGAAGTGATGTCCTCAGAGCAATCTCAGCAAGGGAAAAGAGGGCTGAGGAGGACTTTGCTGTGCCCTCTGTAAGAAGATCTGAAGAAGATACTGATTCAAATCCCATAACTTGCTAGGTAGAACCTTGACCTTCAGACTGCGTTCATCTCTAATCTCCCACAAAATGATAAAGCGAGGTCAAGTCCTCTCACCTTTCCACCCATGAGACTCATTTCATAGCTTAGGATGCACCCAACTTGTCATTGTTGTAAACTGGGGCCACAAGGATATCTGACTCCACATCTCACATTGTTGAGATGTCCACCTCAGATGGACAATGGCTCTTGTATCCCTCAGCTTCAACTGATCTCTGATTTCATCTACTCAACGGAGTCTGCCTTTAAGAAGGCTGCCCTTTTTGCTGGAATTTGGAATTTCAAAAATTCCAGTTTTTGAAAACTGCAATTTAAGTATCATCTTTTTTCTAAAGATCACCAAAAATCGTGCTTGAAAATTCCAAAAGTTCCAGCTGGATGGATAACTCCCCCCCCCCCAAAAGCTGTATATCTCTTCAAGTTTCTGGCTCACTCCTTGCCCCCATCCCTTTCCTTGTGAAGCTGTCAGACAAGTGTCCGCCTCTCTCTGTCCCTTAAGGATGCAAACCTTCTACCTTCCAGTGTATTAACTTGGCTTGACGTGTGAATTCTGCTCGTACTTTTCTTTGGCTAGAGCTCCATCATCCATCACTTTTCGTCCCCTGGAAAGCAAGAACCCAAATCCAGAAGAAGAAACGATAAGGAAAGGCTGGAAGGATGACTTACCTCCTGATGCTGGATCGGCGTAGATAGGAAGAAGATGCAGCAGAAGTTGGAAGATTGGCCAGCAAGCCCAGGTCCCTCGAGGAAGTCTAGATGCCATGATATTGCCTACAACTGTGGCCAGTGGCTCCGGATCATTCCTCTCACCCCGAGAAGGATCAAGTGGGTGAGTCAGGCGTCAGAAACAGAGGCTGTCTGTTTCCAATTGAGGTTTCAGCTACTACTATATTTAATAAACTTGCTGCTGGGACAAGGGAGGGACAATCTGAATTTCCTCAGCAGTCACAAGCAGGCTGGGCTAAAGCAGGCACCTCTCATATTACAGATGAGTTCCCCTTTTAAAGGGAACGTCAATTCCTCCCCATTTCTCTCCTCAAAGGCACATAACACTTTCTTTCTCTTTTCCTTCTCTCCCCCAAATCCAAGGGAGTGGTTGACTTCGTTCCAATTTTCATGGGGGGACAGGAACACGCTTCACAATGCAGAGAAGAAGAATCGGACTTAAAACTTGAAGGCCAACTTGTAATGCGGATCTGGTGGATTTGCTCTTCAAAAATCACGAACCAGTTGTGTGTTTGTCCGGTTCAGGGGTGAAATCCAGCAGGTTCTGACAGGTTCTGGAGAACCGGTGGTGGAAATTTTGAGTAGTTTGGAGAACTGGCAAATACCACCTCTGGCTGGCCCCAGAGTGGGGTGGGAATGGAGATTTTGCAGTATCCTTCCCCCAGGAGTGGGGTGGGAATGGAGATTTTGCAATATCCTTCCCCTGCCACGCCCATCAAGCCACGCCCACAGAACCGGTAGGGAAAAATTTTGAATTTCACCCCTGGTCCATACTCACTTGTTGCCTCCATCACTGATATCTCCCAGAGGAGCCTTCATTTGTCAAAAATCCTACCCCATCTTCCTAGCTAAGATGTAAGGATGACCCCCAACAGCCATTTCCAGACATGGGATGAACTCCAACACCCATCATTTCTGACTATTGTCGTATTTAGACTAGCAGCGGCTCAGTGCAAGGTGGAGTTTGAAGTTTGGATGTTACAAGGTCCATAAGTTCTTCATCCAACATAAAAAGGCTCAGATTGATATTGTCCATTTCAAATTTACTGGCTTTCGATCCATGCTGTAGGTCTAGACTCCATATGGCGAGTGGATCTCTCATCTCCCATGTTCTGACTGCCTCACCTCTGATGAGAAATAGTAGTAAAAAAATGCTTAAAAAGGGGAAAAAAAGTTCCGACGATCGCGCGTTGCTCAGCTGATTGTCGGAACTTTTTTTTTTTACATTTTTTTTACTACCGGTTCGGGCGAACCGACCCGAACCAGTAGCATTTCATCCCTGGTTTTAGCCTCCAGTCCCCTGATCATCTTGGTTGCTCTTCTCTGCATTCTAGATTTCTAGAGTCTCAGCATCACATCTGTTTGAATATTTTCTCACCTTCTTCACCATGGTGAAAAGTAACGGAAAGGATGGAAGCATCTGGCCTACCGTGCGGAGCTCTGACAGGGAAACAGAAAGGAATCTGTTGAAAAACCCAATCAGGCCAAATTATTCAAGCTTGGCCAAAGACGATATTCCAGAATCTTAATTCAATTAAGCAATGAATTGACTAAAACCCAGAGGGAGAGGCTCATAAAAGTCTTCCAGAGCCAAGCAAGCGCTACATTTACGTAAGATCTTTATTAATGATCTAGGAAACAAGTATAAACAACCCATTAATTCCGTTTCATAGTTCTTGCCCAAACAGGAGCCACAACAGTTGTTGATTCAAAAAAAAAAAAAAAGAGGTCAGACTTTCAAGTCGGAGCGAGCAAATCTCCAAGCAGGTCCCCAGGCTGGATTGAAGGCCCTGGTTGACTAGTGTGAATTGTGGGTATTTGTGAAAGAAGCAATCCTTGTGAAAATTGGGGCTCCAGCAGAAAGCTTGCTAGAATTAGGAGTGGGCTGCTGAGGGTTGGCAGGGGTTCGGAAGAACCTCTAGCTAAGATTCTGTGCAGTTTGGAGAACCCCCAAATCCCACTCCTGGCTGGCCCCTCCCACCCCTCCCCTCCCCTCCCCTCTCCTCAACTCCCAGGAGTCTCCACGCAGCCCCTTTGGATGCAGGTAAATGCAGGGTGCGCATGGAGGCTCAGGAGAGCAAAAAACGGGTCTACCAGAAATGCAGGAAGGCCAGAAACGGGCCTCCAGAGGGCCTCCAGAGCCTGGGGAGGTCATTTTCGCCCTCCTGGAGGCTCAAGGAAAGCATGCGGAGCCCAGGGAGAGCTAAAATGCTCCCCCATGCCGTGGTGCAAGAAGCCAAGTAGGCCAGGTCCACCATGGCCACGCTCACCCAGCAACTGGGGAAAGAACCCCTTGCTAAAATTTTTGAAGCCCATCCCTGGCTAGATTGAACAACTGCAAAAGCAGCCGTTGTACAATGCAAACCCACCCAGAAATTCCACTCCGAAGCATGAAAGCAGAAGCATCTTCTTCCAAACTACTCAAAATTTCCGCTACCAGTTCTCCAGAACCTGCTGAATGTCACCCTTGGTATGGCCATCACGACTTGTGCAACGTTATGTGAATTGGTCCAAGCAACTGATTGGCTTATTGTCCTAAATCACACCATGGTTGCTTGGCTTTGGCTTGCCATGCTGAGTAAACCCAGCCAGTTTGTAAGCCATGGTTTATGGCTTTGCATTGTGTTTCGGCTCAGTGACTAGGGCTTATTCAACAAACTATGCTGAAATCAACTATGGCCAACCTAAAACGGAACCAATGAATACAGCAACCGCAGTAGGACCAAGGCAGTAAGGTTTACTAATGGACCGTTTCTTCTCCTACACAACTATTTCATGCTCCAGAGTCCAGACCCAAAGGATCTCTTTTCACCCCACTGCCAACTGCCCAGACAAACATTTCCTTCATGCTGGGCCTACTACTCTGCCCACTCTGCCAGTCCTATTTATAGGCTGGCGACGGGCAACACCCCACAACAATGCAATGTATAGATCATTGCTCCTGCTAACTCCTGTTTACACCATTCCTTTTCCTTCCCTTTCCCAAGAATGTCGATGCTTGTAGACAGCAGCATTCCCAAGAGGTTGGGTATAAAATCTCCAGCACTGTACAAAGCTGAGATTTCCAAACCTTATTATTTGTTGTTACTGATTGTAACTCTGCCAAGGGAGGAAGGAAAAGCAGACATAACTCAAGATGCTCTGACTATTGTAGCATCTTCCCAGGGTTCAGTTGGGAGTGAGTCTTGGTGGAGAAACCTTGGCCCAATTCAGCACCGGGATTCATCAAAGTCTGTTGGGATGATTCTTTCCAATTTGGCTGGGTGGTTGCTCCTTCTACATGGTTGGAGGGAAGGAAGGAGGAAGGAAGGAGGGAAGGAAGAGAGGGCGAGAGGAAGAGAAGAAAGGCAAAGAACAAAGGAGGGAGGGAGGAAGGAAGGAAGGAAAGGAAAGGAGAGGAGAGGAGAGGAGAGGAGAGGAGAGGAGAGGAGAGGAGAGAGAGAGGATTGGAGGAAGGAAGGGAAGAAGGGAGAGAGGGAGGATGGAAGGAAAGAAGGAAGGAAGGAAGGAAGGATACAAATAGCAAAAAGTACTCCATCTTCAAAATTATCTTCTTCATTCTGTCCTGCTATAATCTGATTCTAACAACCATTTTGATCTGCCCTGTTTCCAATCGTCTTGTAAGGAGACTTTAATGAGCTGCAGCCAATAATCTTCTAGATCTCATTTCAATAAAGGGCAGTCCATCAGCTCTGCCGGTTCCCTCTATCGTGTCATCGCAATCGCACCCTGCCAGTGCCGTTTCCATTTGAGGACTTCCTTAATCCTCCTGATCAGATGATCGGCCGAACACTTGACCGTGTTTGTGTCAAACACAAGAAGAGTCTCTTTGTGAAAGCCAAGGGCGAATGCTCTCAAAGGCCTCTGGCGGAATATGTGGAACCAGTTGTCATTTTCATCACAACAACAGCAGGAGGACAGGAGCCAAAATTGGAGTATGGAAAAACAAAAAAAGGGGGGAAGGCTTGCTGGCAAGTTTTTTGGGGGCGGGGTACACTGAGTTTGGAGGGCTTTGATTGGGCAGTTAGGGCAGCCCACTTGACTTTTTTCAATACTCCTAAAGATACTCCTGAATAGCTCCTCCTCTTCCTCTTCTCCACAAGCCTCTTTTAGCACTGATGATGTTGCCTAGTTGGGTCTTGAAACGTCTGCAAGAAAACCGCCCAGCTCAGAGAGCACCAAGGACTCCACAGTTCAACGCCAACTTATACATTTATTTATTCTTATTTTATTAGTTTGATTTATATGTTGTCCTTCTCCGGAGACTCAGGGCGGCTTACAATGTGTTAAGCAACAGCCTTCATACTTTTGTATATACCTGCTTAGTAGGGCTTTTTGGCCCACCCTAGGGGTGTTCTTTTTTATACAAAGTCAGCTTATTGCCCCCACAATCCGGATCCTAATTTTACCTACCTCGGAAGGATGGAAGGCTGAGTCAACCTTGAGCCTGGTGAGATTCGAACTCGCAGTAATTGCAGGCAGCTGGCAGCTAAATACTACTTTAACAGTAGTTTAGTCCACTGCGCCACCAGGCTCTTCTCTAAATATCCTCTTCTGTTTGTATTAATAAAATAATATGTATTTTATCATGGTATTCTGTGAGTACTCAGGCCATCCTGGGCCTCCTGTGCGTAGCATCCCCCTTTCCAGGTGGTTTTGAGATGTGGGCTGCCTTTCCACTCACATTTGCCTCCTAATTCTGATTCCTGTGGAAGAAAACATGGGGATGGACCAGAGTCATCTCGTGATGAGATGGGCATCAAACAAATTTAATAAATAAATGATATAGGGGTCTTCACTTCATAACAATGTTCCCTTCCCTCCCCCTGGTTCCTTCAACATCAGAAAGGTCTAAGGGGAGCCGCAGCCATCTGTAAAAAAAATTCCAGCCAAGACTGCTCTCGGGTAGAAACGTTTCGTTTCTCTGGAGCTGTTGGCTTTTCTTCCTTTCCAGCTCAACATCTGGATCCACACGTGGGGGGAAGAGTCAACTGTGAGGGATGCAGCCAGGCCATCGAGGGGGGCTTGACTTCCTGTGCAGTGGACAGCTATGCCTTCAACATCCTTCAGTGATTTCCATCCAAGGATGAGATGTTGGCCATCTGCCTATAAACCAAACATCCCTATTATGGTTGCGACAGACTGTAGTTCTTTGGCGTTCTTCCTTTGAGAAGTTCAGAGATGCTATCATCTATTTTTCTCATTGCCTGGGAGGGAAGAACCTTTGTCGCCAACTGCTCTGGACTTCTTCAGCCACTGATCGGCCCTTGCCAAGTTCTTCTCCTCTCCAAAACCATGTAGGATCACACAGGATCATTCAGGTATCTTCCTCCCCACCCTGGTGTCCAAAGCAGATGCTGGTGTGAGTCACCCCACTTTTTCCGCACTTCCAAGCAGACTAGCAAACCGTGCTTTTAGTCGATGGAGATGTACGCTTCAAAAACTATTATTTTGACAAGATTTTGATTCTTTTCTTTCTCCAGGAGTTCAGGGCAGCTGATATCCCCACCAGTAGATTGACTCAAAAAGGGTGAGCAGATTAAATATTCTCCATAGTCTGTAAGGTAGGACTTTTGAATCCTACTTCAAGAGATGAAGGTCAGAGGCACTTTGCTAAATGCCCCATGGATGTGCAGCCGAGGAACACTGGAAGAATCACCCCAAACATAGAATCATGGGACTGAAAGGGACCTCAGACATCTTCTAGTCCAACCTCCTGCTCATAATAGGAGCCTCATACCATCCCCAGTCAAATGGTTGTCCAGTGTCTTCTTCAAAACCTCCGGTGAGGAAACACCCATAACCTCCAGGAGGAAAGCTACTCCAATGATGGTGTTCTGTCCCCGTCTCACACACGCACACAAACAGTCAGCCAGGGGTTAAATAAAACTTGCAGACAATAAATTCCTTCTATAACAGGATTGGCAGCAACCCAGTAGTTGCTTGCCAAGAACTTTACTCACAGAGGGAGGTATTCCTCCTCCGTCAGATAAACCAAAAGAAATACACACAGTCAAAGAATTGTCAGGTCCAGTCCGTATTAAATCCAAGGCAGGCAGATAATGTAGTTTCAGAGATACGATGCGACTTGCTAGTTGTTTAGCTTTGTCCGTCACAGAGCCTGAATGGCCACCACACCCCCTTTTATCCCCTGTGGGGTGTGGTCCAGTAACTCAGCTTAATCTCTGGCACGCCTCCTTTTCTGTTGCGTGCGCTTGTCTCTCTGACGCTGGCGTGGATCCAGCCAAGACTTATCTCCGTCACTGTCCGATTGCAACTGCTTGGGGATACCTGGCTCCTGGCCAATCTCTTCTCCTTCAGGAGACACCTGAGGCATTGCCAGAGAGGAAGGTCCTGGAGAGGGAGGCCTGGCCAACTCCTCTCCTTCACTTTTGGAGCCTTCTCCCTCCGATAAGACGGGCTTGGGGGTCGGAGTCACAACAGATGGATTGTTTTCACCATCTGGAAATTTTCTCCTTAGTTCTAGGTTGGATCTCTCTTCAACAAGCTTCCACTGAATGCTTCTTGTTCTGTCCTCAGGTGCTTTGGAGAATAAGTTGACCCCCTCTTCCCTTTGACTGCCCTTCAAGTATTGGAAGATGGCGATCATGTCACCTCTCATCCTTCTCTTCGATAGGCTAGACCCGTGATGGCGAACCTATGGCACACGTGCCAGAGGTGGCACACAGCACCCTGTCTGTGGGCACATGAGCCATCACCCCAGTTCAGCTCCGCCGTGCATGCGCATGCCTCCCACCAGCCCGCTGGCCTTTGTGTCTTTGCTGTGCATGCGCAGGGGCGGGGGACATCCGGGACGGCTGTGCATGCATGCGTAAGGCACATGTGGGGGCTTTGCATGCATGCGCGGGGATGGGGTGCATGCACGGGGGCTGCACACATGTTCCATTTTGGGGGGTTGGGCACACACACACACATTCGCATGTGCTTTGGGCATTCGGTCCAGAAAAGGTTAGCCATCACTGGGCTAGACATACCTAGTCCTTTCAATCATTCAACATATAAGAGCCTTGGTGGCGCAGCAGACTAAAGTGCTGTTAAGTAGCACCAGCTGCCTGCAATTACTGCGAGTTCGAATCTCACCAGGCTCAAGGTTGACTCAGCCTTCCATCCTTCCGAGGTAGGTAAAATGAGGACCCGGATTGTGGGGGCAATAAGCTGACTTTGTATAAAAAAGAACACCACTTAGTGGGACCCCAAAAAGCCCTACTAAGCAGGTATATACAAAAGTATAAAGGCTATTGCTTAACGCATTGTAAGCTGCCCTGAGTCTCTGGAGAAGGGCGGCATATAAATCGAACCAATAAATAAATAAATATGATTTAGCCTCCTGACCCTTTATCCTCCATTAAATTATTTTTATATTTATTGGCCATTCAACATTGTCCATCCAAACACTCACACGCACACACCGTTTTCCTTGTGTGGTGGGTCAAAACGACATCATTGCTAGGATAATGTCTTTTTGCATCAAGGAGGAATAAATAAATGCATTGGATTGTCCCTGAACCGTCTCAAACCCGATGAGTAAATTTGCAAAGGACTTGGATGTCAACAATTCCACCTCCCCATCCATCCAAGGAGCAATGATGTGCTGTCTTTGAATCCTGAACACCCGACCTAAAACAAATTTCCCACCGAATTGCAATGGCTCTCAGGGTTGTTATTTTTGGATGGCGCGTCGCCCACCCAAGTCGTAAAAAAAGGGAAGGAGCGTGATCACTTCTGCAAATCTCTCCCCAAGACAGGGATAACGATGAATTTCCTATCTACCGCAGCTATCAACCTTTCTAGGCAGTTTACGATAAGGCTATAAAACCAAGGTGAAAACTATGAATATGAAAAATGAATTGAAGCCATCCCCCGGTTAAAACCAGCTCTGCCCAGGATGTCATGTTTTAAGAGCCTTTTGAAGAGCCAATAAGCAAATTATATCTCGCCCCTGGAGTCCCACAAGGCAACATGGAACGCCCACCATTTAAAAATACTCCCAGTGGGTCATCTGCAGAGCTGGAGCACCCAAGATGGTCCAAAAGCATCTCAGTGGGGGTGGGAAAGAGAGCGAGATAGGCGGTACCAACATTTGATGAACAAACAAATAAATAATTTTATGGGGTTCTCCCTCATCTGGAATGGCTTCTTCTAACTTTAATCTCTCTCTCTCTCTCTCTGTTTTTCTCTGCCTCTCTCTCTCTGTCTGTCTGTCTTTCTCTGTCTTTCTCTTTGTCTCTGTCTCTTTCTGTCTTTCTCTCTCTCTCTCTTCCCCTCTTCCCCCTCTCCCTGTCTTTGTCTGTCTGCCTATTTCTCTCTCT
>WNWU01000059.1:2840186-2868550 GCA_012654045.1 Ptyas mucosa | reverse complement strand
TTCTATTCTATTCTATTCTATTCTATTCTATTCTATTCTATTCTATTAAGACTGACCAGATGCATTTACCCAACATGATATGCTTAGTGGGTGTTAGTTTTTAGAGGTGCTTAGAACCATGCGTAAATCCACTTTGTATATAGACTAGAGTAGAATAACAGAGTTGGAAGGGACCTTGGAGGTCTTCTAGTCCAACCCTCTGCTTACGCAGGAAACCCTACACCACTTCAGACAAATGGTTGTCCAACCTCTTCTTAAAAACCTCCAGTGTTGGAGCACCCACAACCTCTGGAGGCAAGTTGTCCCACTGGTTAATACTGCTAGACTCATTGCCAGTAATGATATTCTCTGGCCTTCCTAGATATAGTGACAACTCCTTCTCCGAATGAGTATCACGTGGAGAAATTGCACCCCATTGATGAACCGAATGCTCCCGCGTATACCATCGGTGCGAGAACGCCCTATTGGCTGAACAACCCAACTCCGGCTCCCAACAAATACGCATTGCCTGAGACCCTGGGCCCCAAGGTGCCCAATAAAAGGGCGGCTCCCTGCCTGTCAATCAGTTCCATTGCTCCCGGACGAGATTATATGCTGAGAAAAGGGCCTGGTCCAGCCGCCTACACTATTCCAGAGCCAGACATTTACTTGAGACATCAACCATCCTATACTCTATCTCAAAGGTTAATTCCTTCGAGCAAGGAACATACTCCGGGACCTCTGGACTATAGCCCAGAACAGGTCACCATCCACAAGCCCAGAGCTCCATGCTTCAGTCTGGGCGTTCGCCACTCTGAATATTCCCATGGCACGCCTACGGTTTGCCTCATCCGAGAGTGAGTGTGGAGCACAAGTGGAAGACCAGATGTTCTTCAGTGAGGTTCAGCTGCCAAAGGTCTCGTCTTGGGAGAGCTTCATCTACTAGGTTCAAGCCAGCTGGTGGGCAATGTGAGGAGAGAGTGTGCTTTAAGAAGTTGTGGATGGATGGCGGCTCAGTTGGGTGCTGCAGGTCATTTTTTGGAGTCCATGGAACCAAAGTTCTCCTTCGGAAAAACCCGGCCAAGTCCTTCCTGACTTCTTCCTCGCCTTCTGGAATCTTCTGAAAATGTTTTTTTTCAAGAAAGTGTTTTTTGTCTGTGGTTTACTCTTCCTCATGGATTTATGTTTGGAAAAGGTTTCTGGAGAAAAGGGAGACGAATTGCCCTTTTTCTGTGGTTGCTTAAAGTACAATAAAATAATTTATAGACAATATGTCCACAGTACACTTTCTTTGATGCAGAAGTTCTCCTGGGCCTTGGATCCCGCTGTCCGTTTTGGGAAAGTAATTTGATTATTTACAGTAATCCAGAGATTTGATTGAATTATTTCACCTTGAAGCTCTGCCATCGATACAGTTGGAATTCAGTTGAGTAGGAATCTTAACTTGGGGTTATCTGCAGGTCCAACAAGTTGAACTACAAGATGTTGCTGGACTACATTTCCCAGCATCCCACGCCATTGGCCAATTTGCCTTGGCCTCCTGGAAACTGTAGTTCAGCAAGTACACGCAACACCAAGGAATATACAATATGAAGTTTAGTGGTAGGATTACAGACCTTCTCCAGAAGATGGCACCCTCGACTTATGATTTTGGACTAAATCTGGAATGTCTCCACTGAATCTCTACCTTTTGTAGGTGATAGCAACCCAACATGACAAGAAAACAAGGAGAAAGCAGAGCCTCCGGAAATAAACTCCCCAAGGTAAAGGGATGGGCCAGTATTTATTCTGAGATTGCTCAGAAAGACAAATCCAGAAAGAAAGGACTGCACACCACGCAGTGTTCCAAGCCAACCTTATTCTTTAGTTATTTATGTTCCATGCAGACCCATCTGGTGTCACCGGTTCGTCAACCCCTCCATGGGTGAAATTCATGTAGCTAAGGTATCTTGATTTAATTCAGAATTGGGGTGGGTGGACTCACTCTCCAGATGATTATTGGAAAAGGATCCAGAATTGTGTTCTGACATGCTCACCTGGTTCTGGATCTTTTTAGATGCCTGTATTGGTATGACAATAACATTAATCATAATTGAGATTAGACTTTCTGTGTCCCCATTCCTGAAACGTCTCATTGTCCTAGAGAAGAAGAAGAAGGTCACTCTTGGACCTTCCAACATGTTCTTCCTTCTCTTCCTTCATGTAAGTCAAGGGTGAAATCCAGCAGGTTCTGACAAGTTCTGGAGAACCGGTAGTGGAAATTCTGAGCAGTTCTGCAGAACCGGTAGCGGAAATTTTGAGTAGTTTGGAGAACCGGCAAATACCACCTCTGGCTGGCCCCAGAGTGGGGTGGGAATGGAGATTTTGCAGTATCCATTCCCTGCCACGCCCACCAAGCCACGCCCACCAAGCCACACCACACCCACCAAGCCATGCCCACAGAACCGGTAGTAAAAAAAAAAATGGATTTCACCACTGTTGTAAGTCAACCCGGCTTTTCGTGAAAGACTTTCACCGAATATATTTTTCTTCTGCCTTGAACTTTCCAACTGATATGTTACTTCTCCAAGCTCCCAGCTTCTTTCCTTCGGATACTCAAGATTCTAGAAATGCAAGGTGTCTCTATTCCATAAAGCATTTTTTTAAAAATTTGATTTATATGCCACCCTTCTCCGGAGACTCAGGGCGGCTTACAATGCGCTAAGCAATAGCCTTCATACTTTTGTATATTTATACAAAGTCAGCTTATTGCCCCCACAAACTGGGTCCTCAATTTACCTACCTTAGAAAGGATGGAAGGCTGAGTCAACCTTGAGCCTTGGTGAGATTCGAACCTGCAATAATTGCAGGCAGCTGGTGTATTTTCAAGCCTGTGTGAAAAGCTTTGTCGTGCAACACCTCAAGCTTGTACATTTTATGAGAAGGTTTGGCGTATTCAAATCCTGCACACATTAGGGAAGGTGTAACAGCCAGTTCGCAACTACAGAAGATGCATTTAAGTGTGCCAGATAAAGTGTTACACTTAGGAAATAAACTCCATAAATGTGTGTGCCTTCGGTGAACATTACTGGGTGTTTATTCACCACCATGGGTCTTGATTGATGAGAAACTGAAAACCACAAATTGGGATTAGTTGCATAATACCCTGTTTCCCCGAAAATAAGACCTCCCCTGCTAATAAGCCCAATTGGGCTTTTGAGTGCCTGCACTAAAATAAGCCTCCCCCCCAAAAAATAAGGCCTCCTCGAAAATGTTTAAACACAGAGCTGGAAATCAGGTAAGATTGCAAGAGGAGCCCCATCTTGCTCCACGCCCCAAAATAATAAGATCTCCCTGAAAATAAGGCCAAACATTTATTTCAGGGTTCAAAAAAATATAAGACAGGATCTTATTTTCAGGGAAACACAGTATATGTAGACATGCATACTCATATTTCTGTCTCCCTGTCTGTCTGTCTGTCTGTCACCTATTTATCGATTTTAAATAATCTTACATCCCTTAGAAAAATGCACAGAGAACTGTGCATTATCAGTTGGTGGAAAAGACGATGACGATGAAGAAGGAGAAGACAACTGAAGGGTGAATTTTCAGTGGATTGCACACCCTTACTCTGTATAATATTGTACTGAACTTTGTTGCAAAATACACTTTGAAAAAAAAGAGACTTTGAAACTGATCCTAAATGAAGCAATACTATAATTACAAGAAAGAAAGAAAAAAACCCTACTAAATATACAGACCAGATGTTGTTGGACTCTGTTCCCTTTGGAAGACTTTGTAGTTTTATCCTCAATAGTTATGCAACTGCACGAGGAGGTCAGCCATGTTTTCAAAAGCCACAAGTTGTTAGAGGAACCATCGTTTTCCTCTGATGTGGATCTGGTGGCTATTGACCATCCGGTGAAGAAAATGAAGAATTTTTGGAAGCAGGTTGGAATTAATTGGTCAAAATACAACGTGCCAGACCTCCACTCTAAACGTCGATGTTGCTTCCTTCTCTCATATGGTTGGCTTTGAGTTCTCTCTGATCATTTTCTCACTAGAACTGATGAAGCTTCTTGGGTAAGAAATGAAATGTCTTCTTCCTCAAGAAAAAAACATAGTTCAGTTGCCTTTTGGGGGAAACCCCCCCCCCCATTTTTGAGACAACCATCATCTGGATGACTTAGAATCTCCGTGGACATTTTCTCGCTAATAATTAGCATTATCCAGCTGTTGCTGTCTTCATGCTACAATAAGAGTTGAATATGTACTGTAACTAATGGTTGAATAACTTAGAGGACACTCAAGGGCAGTCATGGCTAACCTTTTTCTGGACCGAGTGCCCAAAGTGTGCATACGTGCCTGAACCCCCCAAATGCAATGCGCACACAGCCCTTGCGCATGCAACCTGCCCTCCTGCTCATGTGTGCATGGCCCCTACGCATGCCCCCCGCCCCCCATGCTTGTGCAGCAGAGACCTGAAGACCAGCTGGCCACTGGGAGGTGCAGGCACATGCAGAGCGCTAAACTGGGGCAACGGCTCACGTGCCATCAGAGAGGGCGCTGCGTGCCACCTCTGGCACACGTGCCATAGGTTCGCCATCACGGCTCAAGGGTATGAATGGGGAACCTTAATCCTTAGTTTCCCTTCCATGCCCATCACAACTCCCCCAAAGTCAGCTTTGTGACTGCTGGATTGGCATTAGGCCACCTCTGGAGAGGATTTAGGAGTTACACCCTAAATTAGCATGCATTGCCACGCACCGGTGTTCTCCTGCCATCCATGGAGTCAAGGCGAACCTCTTTCCCAAATCAGCTTCTCTAGAATTCCATCTGCTCTGCTATTTTTTTGTTTACAGGATTTGCTTTAAAGCCCTGGATTTTAAGGAGGACTATGCAAGTATGGTATTTGGAGATTTGATTCAAAGGTGATTGGGCTGCATCCAGTGGTGAAATCCAATTTTGTTTTACTACCAGTTCTGTGGGCATGGCTTGGTGGGCGTGGCTTGGTGGGCGTGGCTTGGTGGGCATGGCAGGGGAAGGATACTGCAAAATCTCCATTCCCTCCCCACTCCAGGGGAAGGACACTGCAAAATCCCCATTCCCACTCCACTCTGGGACCAGCCAGAGGTGGCATTTACCGGTTCTCCAAACTACTCAAAATTTCTGCTACCGGTTCTCCCGAACCTGTCAGAACCTGCTGGATTTCAGCCCTGGCTGCGTCACTGTTCTGCTCCGATTCTCCAGATCAGAAAGTCAGTTTAAAGCGTCGGATTGAATTGGATTGAGTGGAGTGATTGGCACACTTTTTGCCCGTGGGCCAAAGCAGCCTTTTTTTTTTTTTTTTGGAAAATCAATTCAGAATCCAAATGAAATCAACTTGATGGTTTAATTTGAATGCCTAAGATGAACAGTCAATCAAATCGGATCACTTCGCTGAATCAAATCGATGATTTGAGTCGTGATTGGCTTGATTAACACTGCAGAATTTCATCATAATGCAAGCTATTGTAAAGCAGGGCTGTTGAGGAGATGGCTGAAGGAGCTGCTGGAGGCTTAGGGGTAGCAGAATAAGAAAAATCTGGAGGAGAAAGAGAGGAAGCACCAGATGTTTTTCCTACCAACCAGAGACAGTCTCAGGCTGAGTCTTCCAATTGCAGTTGCTCGAGGAGAAGCAGGAAGATGGTGCCAACCATCATGGAGGTCACCACCACAACAATGAATTCTGACCTAGGCTTCCTTAAAAAGCAGGAAGCAGAGTCTTGGTCCCGGCAAAACCCCTTTTATTTACATGACTGTGAATTCCTTTCATTCGCAGTCAGCAAGGCTCAGCAAACAGTCTTCCAGAGGAATGTTTATCAACACAAACCTTATCTTGCTTGGAAAGCTGCCAGATAACTAGTTTCCAAACGCAGGGCAAGGCAAAACTTGGCACAGAGTCTTTTAGAGTCACGAACAGAACTTTTCACTCTTCAAACAATCGAATGAATGGTTTCCTGCATTCGCTCCTCTTTTGTTTGGGAGGGGCCAATCTCCTCCAAGGTGTGGCCTTACTCCCAAGTCGACCCTGCTTTCTTAGTTGTTTTGTCTCCTGGCAGCTCTGTGCATGCACACACTGGGAACGGGCTCCAGCTCTTCCTCTGCCTCACTGCTGTGTAGCTCCCTCTCTGTCTCTGACACAGAGCCCTCACCGAGCTTTCCCCAGCCCCCAGAACTAGCTCATGCTCCTCCCCAACCTCCTCACTGTCCGACTCTGCTGCCAGCTCTGCTGACCATCAGCGGGCCACAACACAATGGGGCTAGGGCAGTGCCCTGAGCTATCTCAGATCCTGTCTCTTACTCCAGATCAGATGGTGAACATCAGAGGTCCTTGAGCAGTTGAGTGTTGGCCATGCCATCAAGTTGAACTGCTCCATCTCTATCTGGGATAGACATCTTAGAAAGAATGTGACACTCCAAGATTGAACTGGCTACGTACCACCACCCCTGGTTGTCCCTCTTTCTTGATCTGAAAACAACACAAGAATTCCCTAAGAGGAATTCTTCTGTCCCTAGGTTTCAACCGAAGCACGAGAAGCCAAGGAGGTTGCAGACTTAACAGAACAACAGTGTTGGAATGGACCTTGGAGGTTTTCTAGTCCAACCCCCTGCTCAAGCAGGAGACCCTAGACCCATGATGGCAAACCTATGGCATGTGTGCTGCAAGTGCCACG
Source organism: Ptyas mucosa (assembly GCA_012654045.1). Taxonomy (NCBI): domain Eukaryota; kingdom Metazoa; phylum Chordata; class Lepidosauria; order Squamata; family Colubridae; genus Ptyas; species Ptyas mucosa. Next base: position 2,861,876 of record WNWU01000059.1, on the reverse strand, counting down.
CAGAGCCATCTCTCTGGGCATGCCAGCTGTCACCCGTTGCTCTTCTGGGTTATGGCATGCACATGCGCACCAGCCAGCTGGTTTACACGTACATATATGTGCCAGAAACCAGAAGCTCAGGTTCCCGACATGCACATGCATGCCGGAGAACTGCTCTTCCAGTTTCCAATGCTCCCCCATGCGAGCGCTCCCGTTTCGGCACTTGGTGTTGAAAAGATTCGCCAAAACTGCCCTAGACCATTTCAGGCTAATAGTTGTCCAATCTCTTCTTAAAGCGGTTGAGTTCTGGAGATAGGAACGCATACTGCAAGCCTCATCTTTGAAGGACCTTGCTTCTACCCATGTGAAGGACCTTGAGGATGGTGGTCCTACGAAACCAAGCAAATAAGATCTCATTAATCAGGTTTAATGCCGGGGGTGGGGAAAAAAAGAGAGTTAAATTGCAGAATCCTAGAAATTAGGTAATGTATATTCCGGCTCTCATTAATTAGTGATACATTAAGGCAGAGGGATTGCGAGCTGTTTGATCTCACTTCACATGGACTTCCTAATGGATGGACTCAGGACTCACTGGAGGTATGGCTGAAAAGTGCCTTGGTTTGAAACCTCCCTTTTCTCTCCTCGGCTCCGAACGTTTCTTCAGCCTTGCAGAATTTTTCTTCTCCTTGAGGAGGGGAAAAGACATCAAAAGCCACTTGTGCTCCCTCGAACTGAAACGGGAACAGGGTAAAAATAACGCCGTGCAAAAAAAAGGTTTGGATCAGCAGTTGATTTAGTAGTAATTAGAAGGGCCCTCGCTGTGGTGTGGGAACTTTGCTGGTTATTATGACATACTTGTTGTCAGCCTTTGCTTAATTGCCAACATCATCAGATACTAAACAGGCTTGTACAAACTGGGCCTTAATATCTACACATCTGGATCTGCAGGGAAGCTGTTCCTGCCAAAAACGGTAGAACACAGGAGGGAAAAAGAACCGAGATACGGCAAAGCATCGGCAATTAAAAGCGAGGCTTTAGAAATGAATCGCAATGATAAATAGGGTTATCATTTGGGGAGGGAAAACTGATGGCTGTTCCTGGACAGCCCAGAATTTGATTTTGGTCTCACAGATTAAAATTCAAGAGGACGTGACTATCAAGTCTGGTATCTTTTGCTTATGATCCTCCGTTGGGCTGTGACCATTCCTGTGAAGGAGAAGCCCAGGTCTGGCCGCCAAGTCTGGTTGGTGTAATTCTGATTCTGCATTCAACCAGGCTTCCTACAATGTGTAGTCCAATATATCCGGATGCCAGGATTGGATAGCCGGGTTCAATGGATGCATCTGTGTTGGATTAGGTGAATTGAGTTGGGTTTTGTCCACCAGGATTTTTCTAATGTAGCGTTTCTCAGCCGTAGCAACGTTATGATGGGTGGACATCAACTCCCAGAAATCTCAATCCCTTCCCTTTCTCCTCCCTCCCTCCCTCCCTCCCTCCCTCCCTCCCTCCCTCCCTCCCTCCCTCTCATTCCCATTTCCTTCCTTCCTCCCTCCCTCCCTCCTTCCCTTCCTGCCCCTCATTCCCATTTCCTTCCTCCCTCCCTCCTTCCCTTCCTGCCTCTCATTCCCATTCCCTTCCTTCCTCCCTTCCTCCCTCCCTCTCATTCCCTTCCTTCCTCCCTCCCTCCCTCCCTTCCTCCTCCTCCTCCTCCTCTTCTTCCATTCATTACACACAACCCCTTGGCAACTGTGGAGCTGAGAACCTTGGAAGAACCCTCAGAATCCTCCTCATTTTTCAAAACTGCTTAACTATTTTAGGCACCAGACAAGACAAGCCAGAACGGTGGATAACGCTACCAGCTAGAATCCATCATCTGAAATACGACTATTTATCTGCATCTTGTGACACAGAGGAGTAGCCAATTATCTGGTGGCAGGGCGTGTGCGTCGGTGTCTCTGTGCCTGTGATTGTGATTGTGTGCCAGTGGAAGACAGGAGGAGAAGCGACAAAGGGAGGACACATCTCCTAGTAGATGTTCAGATTACCATCTCAGTTTCCATCTTTTTCAATAGCCCATCTTTAAGCAACACCTGAGTTTTAATTGAAAGTAGAAAGCTAAGGTTTGTGAGAATCTCAAAAAAACATCCTGTCATTCCCCCCCTCCCCATTTCTCTCCCTCTCTCTCTCTTTTCCCCCCCAGCCCAATTCTCCACCTCATTGTTTTCTTCTCAGTCCCGTTCAAGCTTCATTGGTGAGTTTTCCCTCTCCTCAGAGGGAGCCCATCTGTCTTCGAGCAGATTAGAAAGTTGTCACTCTGTTGACAGAGCTATTCATCATGGCGGTGGGGGAAATTAGTTAGACGGGGAGAGGTCCAGCCTTGGAGGGTGGGTGATGGGATCCAGGCCTCATCTGAACGGCTTCTTGGAAAAGGTTATAGAAATCCAGCTTACTGTCTGCATGCTCAATTTCTCTGCTCTGACCAATTTGAGGGCTCATGGGTAGAAAGTTCACCCCATTGTACTCCAACTCTGTTTCGAAGGGAAACTTTGTTCAGGGGCAACTAAGATGTGAGGAAAATCCACTGATTGATGCTTCATTTTGCTAGTTGTTTTCTTTTTAATGGGCACCAATGGAAATGTTCTCAGTTTACGAGGTCGAAAAGAGCACGGAGACTCAAGGAATCTTCATCCTGGTCTCCCCACAGTGTATCTATCACTTTAGTAAACGAGTCTACCCATCCCTCATGCTGAGCTATTCCTTCCTTTCACCTTTTCCAGGTGGATCGTTCTCTTGATTGATTGAGTAGGCTGGTGTCAACTCTTAGTGACCATGAAGTTGGATGTCCTCCAGAATGATCTGTTCCCAGCAGCAGGGTGGCTCACGTGGTTAAGAAGCTGGTTTGGGGGTTAGCAAGCTCACGTTCGAGACCCGTGGGGCAGGGTTGAGTTCCCGTCCTTCGCTCCAGCTCATGCCAGGGACATGAAAGGTGCCCTCAGTGGGATGTCCCCCCCCCCCGGGCAACGGTGATGTCGTCGGCTAATCCTTTCAACCCAGAAACGCCTCGGTGCTTCTGACTTGAGTGCAAAACCTGGGTTAAAGTAGGGCTTAGCCATGATGGCAGAATGATGGGAGATGTCACCCAGTAAAATTTGGTCTGGATGGAAACTGCATTGAGCTACAATTGATGCCATTTTGTTCAATTTCTCAGCAAAGTGTGTGTTTAAAAGGGAACTGATGTACGGGGAGTCCTCGACTTACGACCACAATTTGAGCCCAAAATTTACGTTGCTAGATGAAACATTTGTTAAGTGAGTTTTTGCCCCCCCTTCGCAACTTTTCTTGCCACTGTTGTTAAGGGAGTCGTTGCAATTCTTAAGTTAGTCACATGGTCGTTAAACAAATCTGGCTTCCCCATCCACCTTGTTTGTCTGAAGGTCACCAAAGGGGGAATCAGACCAGAGCCTGGGAACATTGCAACCGTCATAAATATGAATCAGTTGCCAAGCATCCAAATTTGGATCATGTGAGCACGGGGATTCTGCAACGGTCGTAAGTGTGAAACACTTACAGTCCTAAATCCCTTTTTTTTCAGTGCCATTGTAACTTGGAACAGTCACTAAATGAGCAGTTGTAAGTCGAGGACTACCTGCACTAGCTACGAGACAGATTTTGTACCCCTTTTATTATTTGTATTTTTATTTATTTCTTACATTTGTTTCCAGCTCATCTTGCCACAAGGTGACTTTCCTGCATTTTATATATTTCTTAAATCTATTTTGTCTGTTATATTTCTATACAATGTGAGTATCTTAAGTCACGTATTTTGCTACGGAGCTATGTCCAATGTACTGCGTGCAACTGACTTGATAATTAATCTATTACTTTAATCTGAGTTTGTCTCATTGCTGTTTCTAGCATGTGTTTTTTCTTTCTATGCCGACTTCTCTTATGTACATCTTAATTAAATCCAACTTGACCCAGAAATGTGTTTTTAAAAACAACTCTCTCAAAGAAATAACACTTTTCCTCTTTGCTCATCCTACTCTCTCCCTCACTCCTTATCTTATGGTTAGGGTTGATTGTTTATATTTTTAAAGTATTTTACTCTCATTTCATATAACTCTTGTATAGCTTTATCCTTTTAATAGCGCAGGCTACCCAGAGTTACCTGTGGGAAGATGGGTAGCCAATAAATTTAATATACCAATAAAAGATTTTCTAATGAAGAATGCATGCATAGTCTTTTGCAGCTCTCTGAGAAGAAATGCATTGATGATTTGGAGCTCTCTGGTTGAAAGAGAAATACAGATAGTCCTTGACTTAAAAACAGTCAATTTACGGACCGTTCAAAGCCACAACGGCACTGGAAAAAAAATGACCTTTTTTCAAACTTATGACCGTTGCAGAATCCCCATGGTCATGTGAGCAAAATTCGGACATGCATATTTATGATGATTCGGTATCCTGGGGGTCATGTGATCATTTTTTGTGACCTTCTGACAAGCAAAGTCAGTGGGGAATTCACATCACGACCATGTTCCTAACTTAAGTTATGAGCCGCAGTGGTGCAGTGGTTAGAGGGTGGTACTGCAGGCTACTTCTGCTGCCTGCCGGTTACCTGCAATTTGGCAGTTTGAATCTCATCAGGCTCAGGGTTGACTCAGCCTTCCATCCCTCCGAGGTGGGTAAAAGGAGAACCCAGATTGTTGGGGGCAAGAGGCTGACTCTGTAAACCGCTTAGAGAGGGCTGTAAACAACTATGAAGCGGTATATAAGTATAAGGACTATTGCTATTTCCTTCCTTCCTTCCTTCCTTCCTTCCTTCCTTCCTTCCTTCCTTCCTTCCTTCCCTCCCTCCCTCCCTCCCTCCCTCCCTCCCTCCCTCCCTCCCTCCCTTGTAGTTAGAATGCAGCATTGCAGGCTAACTCTGCCTACTGCCAGCAGTTTGATCCTGAATGGCTCAAAGTTGACTCAGCCTTCCATCCTTCCAAGGTCGATAAAATGAGGACTCAGATTGTTGGGGGAAATAGGCTGACTCTGTAAACTGCTTAGAGAGGGACTGTAAAGCGCTGTGAAGCAGTATATAAGTCTGAGTGCTATTGCCATTAGCAACTGCAGTGACTCCTTTAACAACGGTCTTGCTTAGTAACAGAAAGTCTGCGATCAACTATGGTCGTAAGTCGAGGACTACCCTATATATGGCAGAAATGAAAATGGGCTGGTCCTTCTGGAAATACTGGTGCCCTTCCTCTTCCTCTTCTTTCATGAAAACAAAACCCGGATGAGGCCAGACACTCCTCAGATGGGAAGACTGGCAACATATAGGATGGAAACGGTCCAGAAAACAGCAGGACTTGAACTGCCCTTGATGTGCCACCGATAATAAGTGTAATATTAAAAGTGTCACTCAGGCTGGCAGCTTCCTCGCCCCAGAGACCTTCCAAAGTCATGCTTGCCCTCTCCACCCCAGAAGAGGCTGCGCCATCTCAGCTCTGCTGGAACTCTGGGAGTCTTCGGGGAGACCCGTCAGCTGGCAGTAGGTAGAAATAAAGCTATTTCCAGAGTGCAGTGACAGCCAAGAAAATCTCATTGCCAGAACATTTTATGGTGGCTGTGTCATTGTCATTAGTCAGCTGCCCACTGGGGAGGAAGCCCCCAGGGTCTACTCCAAGCAGGAACATGGAGAACAACATCTCCTCTCACCCAACACATACCTTCTCTTGGATTCTGGAAGGTCCTCCCTTGGAGTATGGAAGTCTTGTCTGGCCCAGCATTTCTGTTTCATTTCCCATAATGCTTTAGAGCTTTTGCATGATTGGGGCAAGAGAGAAAGATCTAACCCAGCAACCAGAATTGCTCTGAAGGTAGGACAAGAATCACCATTTAGAGTGAAAGTAGGAGGAGAACCACCATGCAAACTGGAAGTTGGAAGCGAAACCACCATGCCAAGCAAAAGTAGGAGGAGAAACCACCATACAAAGTAGAACAAGAACCACCACGCAAAGTGAAAATAGGAGAAGACCCACCATGCAAAGCGAACGTAGGAGAAGAAACCATCATGCAAAGTGAAACAGCAATCAATGAAGCTATCTATGGAGGCCCAGAGCTGAGGCCACTTGGACGCAAATGAGTTGAAAGGACACATGGAAATATAGGGAAAAAACAGGCCAACCCAACCTGGCTTTAGATACTCCTTTGTTGACATCTGGCGACCATCCAGACTTTCCTAACTCTCTCAACATCTGGAGAGAAGAAGATTGGGTCTAGAAATATTGGCTGGAGGTGATGTTGGAGGAGCAGGGAAGGCTACATGGAGTAAGATGGGTTTCTTCGTGATGTGCTCACTACTCTAACGGAAAGCTTATCATTTGCAGGCTGTTGCCAAAAATAGAAGAAATGCATTAACCTAAAAAAGAAGTGACGGTCTTGGCACAAAGCTGGCCTATATTTATTTATACCTTCCACCCAAACTTAGAAGTCTTGACAATATGTGTTCCCTTCTTGGATTTTCTTGGGACTTTACAAAATTTACAATATCTGGCACTCTTATTCTTGCTGCCTATTCAGTCGAACAACTAAATCCTAATTCTGAGGACTCCTTTCTGTTGCTGTGTTTTCCTCGAGATTGTTCCGAATGTGTAATGGAGAAACAAAGGATCCTGTAATCATGCTAATAATAATAATAATTAGCAATTAGGAACATGGAAGCTGCTTGGAGATCAAGGAACGGCTTCTGATAAGCTTGTTCATGACAATGGATGTCCAGATGCAAAAATGCTTTCTAAAGAAACTTAATTATCGGTTTGTCTTCCTCTTGCTCTTCTTTTGCAAGAACGCAAAAACAAAAGATCGTAGATTCCAAGAATCTGGAAGGAGGTGGCACAGAATTACTGCTGGTAGTTGCTGGAGGCACTGAGCCAGGTGTTTTCAAAACCCAACTGCATCTTCTCTCTGGTGAAAGGAGCAGCAAAAAGGAGAACTTGCAGGACTTAACTGGTTACAATGCTCCTTGGGAGGAGCTAGGACTCAAGAGTGAAGGATCCTCCATGCTCTCTGAGCTTGGTGGTTTTCTTCCAGATGTTTCATTACCCAAACTAGGTAACATCATCAGCTTACCTACGTAGTTTGGGTAATGAAACGTTTGCAAGAAAACAATCAAGATCAGAGAGCACCAAGGAACCCTAAGGTTGGTGGGAATGGGGATTTTGCAGTATCCTTTCCCTGCCACATGTACCAAGCCAAGCCACGCCCACCAAGCCACACCCACAGAACCGATAGCAAAAAAAAAAAAAATGAATTTCACCACTGCTCTCACTCCCCAATCTTTGGCTGTCCTTTGGTGTCCTTTGGATGTCCTACAATAGAAGGCAAAGCAGAAAAGAGAGAAAACATGAAGCTAAGGGGGAAAATGGCAATTTTAGGGTACTGGCATATTTATTCCTGAGGCTGTCTCCACGCAAGACCAACGCAGTTGAGATGTTCTCTATGGCCTCCTGCTCTTAACATCTGTAGATGATTAGAATTGTGTCTTTCAGAAGTTGACCTGCTTCTGAGTTTTGTGCCTGGGGGCATTTAAAAAAAATAAATAAAAGTGGGCAGCTTCATTTGGGTTTGCAGAATTGCACACCAGTCACCCCAGTCTTTCAAGGTTTGCATTTCTGCCAATCCCGGCTAAAAATAAATGCATCGAAAAGGCATCCAATTTGAAGAATTTGAATTCGAGGATGCGATGCATATAAAAATGGACGTTTAATGAAGAGGCTAGGCTGGCAGGTTTGCAAGAGGGAGTTTTAATAAAAAAAAATGCAAACCAAATAAAAAGGGGCTTAGAAATGAGCAAAACGTGTCCTGGATCGGAAGCAAAATGATCTCGCCGTTCCCACCGAGATTTATCCAGTCTCTTCAACAGGAGTGAATTAAAGGCAATAATAATAACAAGTGTCGCTAAGAAAGACAAAAGAGTCTGCATAGTGCATGTGGCAGTACCTGGAGACAGGAGAAGAGAAAAAGAACTGGGGGATGGGTGGGTGGAATCCCAAAATATGAAGATCTGCAAATAGAACAAATATACAAAAAAATTAAAATAAAATAAAATAAAAGTGGAATGTCTATGACAAAAGAAAGGAAAAAAAATGGTATCAATAGTAATAGACACCTTGGTACAATCCCAAAACATCTGGAGCACCAGTTGAACATCATTGGCATTGACAAAATCCCCATCAGTCAATTGCAAAAGGCAGCTTGACTTGGAACAGCTTACATCCTACGATGAGACCTTTGAATGACAATCTCTGCCTATCCTAGGCACTGGTAAGGATTCAACAGACAGACAAAAATAAAAAAAGCCAAATGCAATCTAAACATCTGGCTGGTTGTGTCATCCACCATAACAATAATCAATAAAACCTTTCATCTATCGAACAAAATACATTTTCATGGAATCTCCAAATTCAGAATGAGGACCATTTAGGGCACCATCCTATTTTGAATCCAGATTCTGGATAAGTGAAGCAAGGAACTCCCACCCCAGGGGAAATCTTGCCTTTTATTTTTTGCTGCGACGTGAGGTCTCCCCAACCCAGGGGTGAAATCCAGCAGGTTCTGACAGGTTCTGGAGAACCGGTAGTGGAAATTTTGAGCAGGTTGGAGAACCGGCAAATACCACCTCTGGCTGGCCCCAGAGTCAGGTGGGAATGGGGATTTTGCAGTATCCTTCCCGCAGGAGTGGGGTGGGAATGAAAATATTACAGTATCCTTCCCCTGGAGTAGGGAGGGAATGGGAATTTTGCAGTATCCTTCCCTGGAGTGGGGAGGGAATGGAGATTGTGCAGTATCCTTCCTACAGGAGTAGGGTGGGAATGAAGATATTACAGTATCCTTCCCCTGGAGTGGGGAGGGAATGGGAATTTTGCAATATCCTTCCCCTGCCATGCCCACCAAGCCACACCACGTCCACCAAGCCATGCCCACAGAACCGGTAGTAAAAAAATTTGGATTTCACCGCTGCCCCAATCTGTGTTTCTGCAGTCCCCGTGAGGACCAGGAACTTAATGTCTTCCCACCATTCCCAGCGACGATTCTCAGAGCAATCCATTCTGACCGCCTCTTGGTTTTTCAATTTGTTTATGCTTGCAGGGCTGCAGCACATCTATGCAAGCATCATGTGCAAATGAGCAACTCCGGTGGCCCTTGGCGCTGTACCTTTGCAGCAAAGACACCCCTGGCTGCGAACGGGAGCCAGACCGGTTGAGCATGATGGAATAAAAGCAGAAACGGCCTGATTGAAAAAAATGAGAAGCGAGCTCGCTAAGGCAGAACAAACAGATATCACTTAAATGATTTCTTTCAGGCCCTTGACAATGGGAAGAGAGGTGCCAAGTGTTTGCAAGAGCTGTCACATGCCTGTCCTTTCGCCTCACCTCGAGAGCTTGTTGAAGCATGCCAAGGTGATGCTTTGGCCACTGATGTCCCACTTCTGCTGTTGACGGACAGAATCGTTTCACAGCCATCCTTCCGAAGTGGAGGGAAGATGCTGGATTAAAAAGGGATGCCCCAAGTGCTAAGAATGGGTTTATTCTGTCATTGCATCAATCCAGAATTGGAGAAATGGGTTAGGGCAGAGGTCGGCAACCTTAAACACTCAAAGAGCCACAAAGGTCCTAACCGGAAGCCCCCCCTCCCTATTCAATTCTGGAGCCGACCGGAAGTCCAGTTCCCCCACCATAGAGTCTCCTCTTAGCACAGTGTCCGTTTTCCTCTACCTGTCCTAACCGAAAGCCCTATCAATTGTGGAGCCGACTTGCGACAGGGAGCCGCAGCAAAGGGATGAAAGAGCCACATGCGGCTCCAGAGCCACGGGTTGCTGACCCCTCGGTTAGGGTTAGGGTTACCTCCTTCCTGATTTCTGCTCTGGACAAAAATCACTTATGAATGAAGTCAAATATTCATGGCCCAGGACAATGTTGCAGGGTCCAATCTAAGTCGGTCGCTGGGACCAAAATTTTATTTAATTTATTCTTTTAAGCTTTAGGTTTCATGTTGGAGACCATCTTCAGGGAACTTCTCTCTCTCTCTCTCTCTCTCTCCCTCCCTCCTTCCCTCCCTCCCTCCCTCCCTCTCTCTCTCTCTCTCTCTCCAGAATATCTGTATAACTCCAGAATATATTCTGGAAAGAGAGAAGATCCCTGAAGATGGGCTCCAGCATGAACCCAAAAGCTTGGAAGAATAAACCTTTTGTCCCACTGACTGACTCAGATTGGATCCTGCAAAATTCAGGAGGATCTGATTTTTGCAAGATTCAAAGCTCTTAAAAAATAAGAGCTTACATCGGAGCAATATGCATTCATTAAGAGAAACTTAAGAGAAAGGGATTTGCATTTGGGAGGTGCTAAACTTCCTAATGGTGAGAACAATTAATCACTGTAACGGCTTCCCTTCAGACACTGTGGGGGCTCCATCACTGGAGGTTTTCAAGAGGAGGCTGGACAGCCATTTGTCTGAAATGGTTTCCTTCTAAAGCAGGGGGTTGGATTAGAAGACCTCGAAGGTCCCTTCCAGCTCAATTGTATCCCAAACAGAAGAAAATTAGGGAAGAATTCGCTTTTGTGGGCATCACACATATGCATCCTGCATAGTTTTCGGATTCAAAAGTTAAGATGTCTTCTAAAGTTTATTTTAAAAACTAGACAAAATAGTTTTTTTTTCTAAGGGGGGGTTCCAGAGCAGACAATTACAATCTTTGAAAGATTTATTACTGTTTTTTTGCTGGTGTCTACATGCTACTTCCAAACCCCCCACCCCACCCCATAATAACACACAACTAAAAAAGGAATGAGTGACCTTTTAGACAAAGTACAAAGAATGAAAATGTCAGTGCATTGTAAAGCTGGATCCCACAGGGATGCCACAATAGTTGCAGCGAGAGGCGATGGATGGGACACTTCAGGAATGAAAAGCCTCTCTTGACTTCCACAATGAAAAAGGAGAAAGAAGGGGGCATCTCTCTACCTTCCTATCATTCTGCCTTCCGGGGCGAAATTCCTTCTCTTCCTAATAAAATCTTATGTCAGCGTTCCAAGCAGGGTTGGGATTCAAAAATCTCTGCCTGGTTGCTGGGTGGGTGTGGCCATGGTGGGCGTGGCCTACTCGGCCTCCTGCATCATAGTGGAGGGAATGGCGTTTTCGCCCTCCCCAGGCTCTAGAGGCTTTCCTTGAGCCTCCAGCTGGGTGAAAACAGCCTCCTCTGGCTGCTGTAGGCCCTCCGGAGGCTGGAAATGGGCCTGTTTCCAGACTTCCAAAACTTCCGGGAAGTCTGTTTTTCTCCCTTCCAGAGCCTCCACAAGGGCCTGCACTTACCTGGCATCCAAAATGGGCCGCGTGGAGACTCCTGGGAGGGGAGGGGCCAGCCAGTCCTTGCAACTACCAGTTCGGTGAACCGGATGTAAAATTAGCATTTGGTTCGCCCAAATTGGTCCGAACCGGCTGAATCTCACCCCTGGTTCCAAGTAATGCACCCACAGAAACCAAAACTCTGAGGCAGGCAGGTTCCTCAGTTTTATTGGGCAGATCATATTGGCACAACTGGTGAAAGCTGACTCTAAAAGTCCCCGCGGCTTTCATCTAATTAAAAAGTAGAAGTTTCCCCTTTCCCTCCAAGTCACTGGTCACGCTGTCCAATCCAGGAGCTGGCCAGTTGCTGGGTTACTTCACGCCTCCTCTGCCCAGCCACCTGTGGGAATGTCCTTGGGTTCCCACAGGAAAGTTTTATTGCTTTGGCTACAAACCCCATCTAACTATTTCCCCCCTCCCTTTGTCGTGTGGCAGCCCTGAATCCTCCAAGATGGCCTCGGCCATGATCACTTCAGGGTTGCCATCCTAACCAAGTGCTACCACAACAAATGTGACCTGCATTAAAAAATAGGTAGAGGTTCTATCTCACCATGGTGGCTGCATCTTCACTGTTTGGACCATACTGTATGGCTGTGTCTCCCAACCTTGAGCATTTCCAGGTAAGTGGACTTCAAATCCCAGAATTCCACCATCACCTATGTGGTCCTTGATGAGTATTCTGGGAGTTGAAGTTCCCACACCTGGAAATTACGAAGGATGAGGAATTATAGATACCCCATGTCTCATCAGTCCAATGACCATGTGTCCACCTTGTTCTTTTCATTTGGAGAAAGTGTGAATTGTGGTGTGTTTTGGGGTAATTGCTTTACAGACCTGGAAATGAAGAAGCTCTATCTTGATTGCAAATCAGGAAAACAGAGTTCACATATTCACAAGCTCAGTGGAGTATTTGAGTGACGGAAGCTTATCTGGTTAAGTCCAAGATCAATGGGATTAACTTCTCATAGACATTCTCAGGACAGAACAACAATGATTGTATTTCAGCAGAGTTTGCACAGTGCCTCATACACTTGCCATGGCTGGAAAATCTGCTTTTGATGGGCCCTCTTTGGAGGAAAAAGATTTGGGATCTCATGTCTACATTTCTTCATCTATGGTGGGTTTCATAAACTACAATTAGCTGAGTTCAAGCAACCAGCTAAACCATAGCGGAGGTTGTATACACCACGAGGATTGGCTTCCCACAACATGTTAAGCCAAATCAAGACAAACCAAGCAGGGTTGAAATCTGTTTAGGGCTAAGTGCAATAGGTGGATGCTTTGAAAGAAAGCAAGACATGGTCCTATTTTGGTGCAGGCGTTTCCAGGCTCATACCTTAAGCTTTGGGGGGTTTTTTGACAGCTTGCAATTAGCAAAGGTTTAAAATTGTAAATGGGCACAATCATAGGAGAAAAGCAGGCAGAGCCTGGGGGCGGAGTCAAACAAGTCATCAGCCTAGAGCAGGGGTCAGCAACCTGCAGCTCTGGAGTTGCATATGGCTCTTTCACCCCTCTGCTGCGGCTCCTTGTCACTCAAAATATGCGTCACAACCGCCAATGTGTGACACCCGCCGGCACGCAATTATTGAGCTCTTCAATCCCCGGTAGGCCAACCATGGATAAATCCAAGAAAAGAAAAGTTTCAGAAGAAAACAGAATGTTTAATTCAACTACATAGGCTAGCTTTAGAAATAGTCAGGCACGGGAAGGGTTTTGTGGCTCCCGGTGTTTTCTTTTCTGTGGGAAATGGGTCCAAATGGCTCTTTGAGTGTTTAAGATTGCAGACCCCTGGCCTAGAGTCATTACGTTCCCACAAATGATTTAAGTCCAATTCCTCTTCAGTTCAATTGATGCCAATTTAGGGTTGACTAGATTCTTGTGTACAGGCTGTCAGGGTTCCAAGTAATACACCCATAGCAAACAGAATTCCTCAAAGAACAGGTTTATTGGATATATCATGTTGGCACAGGCTGGTGAAAACCGACTCTGAATGTTCCCGCGGTTTTCACCTAATTAAAAGTAAAAGTTTTCTCCCTTCCCCAAACAATCAGTCACATGATCCAATCAAGGTGCCATCCAGTTACCTGGTGACTGCACTCCTCCTCTCTCCGATCACCTGTGGGAATGTCCTTGGTTCCCAGGAGAAAGTATTTCGTTTTGGCTAAAAAACTCCAGCTACTCTATCTCTATTCCCCCCCCCCTCCCTATTCCTCAGCTCCAGGGTGGCAAAACTGAAGCATCAAAATGGCTTCGGTCAGATCAGCTTCAGGGTTGACACAGGAAAGATCAATGAATCTTCTTAACTGGAACTTGATATGTGGTCCCAATCAGTGGGTTTCACCGAACCGGGGCGAACCGGTAGAAACCCACCACTGATGCCAATTCTTCACGGCAATCCAGCTCAGAGCCTCAGAACCAGTCTGATCCACCTCGGCATTTGAAGTCTATCTATGGTTTCTCTCAGAAGCACGTGGTTTCCGAACACCTTTTGCTGATATGTGGGAAGCCACCACAGATACAGGGGATCCACATTAAAGCCACGTAGGCCAGCGTTTCCCAGCTGGTAAATAAAAGCAGCCCTTCGTTTGACAGATTTGTTTCGCACAGCCGGAAAAGCTGTAGAAGAACTTCTCTGAAACAGACCAATGATTCAGCTGATCAATACCAGCTTCCCATTGATGGAATTGCCTTCCTGTCTAGCTAATGTTTGCATTTTGCTTTCAGCCTCCAAACACCCCTCCTTCTCCCTCCTCTCTCTCTCCCCCCCCCCCCCCCTCCCCCCCCCTCTCTCTTTCTTTTTGGCTCATCTATAGCTGCTGCATAGGAACGCGGTGGCTCAGTGGCTAAGAAGCTGAGCTTGTCAATCGAAAAGTCGGCAGTTCAGCAGTTCGAATCCCCAGTGCCGTGTAACGGCGTGAGCTCCCGTGACTTGTCCCAGCTTCTGACAACCTAGCAGTTCGAAAGCAGGTAAAAAATGCAAGTAGAAAAACAGGGACCACCTTTGGTGGGAAGGGAACAGCGTTCCATGTGCTAATCAAGGAGAGAAGCAACCTAGAACTAAGGAGAAACTCCTGCTTGAGTGGGGAGGTTGGACTAGAAGACCTCCAAGATCCCTTCCAACTCTGTTATTCTGTTCTGTTCTGAAATTCTAGAATTCCAGCAGCCATATTTCTGGAGAACAACCCAGATTGCAGTTGCTGCTTTCTGTTGTAAAGTCACTGAAGGTCAACCAATTTTGGTTTTCTTCATACATTTCATAGTGCCCTGCATTGGAATTACTTTAAAGGAAGAGCAGAGGAACCATATTTTCCAGCAAACGAGTAAAGAATTCTGATTAGAAGCTTCTGGAAAATTCAAATCAGAACTTGACTGGCCAACTGCTCTTTGTGAAAACTGTGGCTAGACAGGAAGGTCCTCTTTTTAAGGAATTCATAGTTTGCAGACTTCCATAAGCAATGCTTTCTCCTGTTCCCAGGAAAAACCTACTGCGTGCTCAAGAATTATTATTTTTGCAGCAAATTGCAGTCATCCATAAACGGGACTTTGTGTTCTTCAAAAAATAAAATAAAATAAAATAAATCCGTGCCAAATTCTTTTCTCACCCATCCCGGAGCAATCGTAGCTTGTGATTTTGATTAGCAGCTTCATTCTTTCTCTCTCTCCCTCTCTCCCAAAATTTGGCCAAACGCAGCCTATTGTATTCCCCTCTCTCCCTCCCCACAATCTTTTGTTTGCTAGCAGCTATTAAACTTGTAACCTACCATGTCTATTTCGTGATTGCGTGGCTGGATGGTAGAATTATAGCTCTCTCTTGCTTTGATTGCGCGTGGCCTGTAGAATTGGTTTTTAAGAGGGCAAAAATAGATAAATGAAATGATAAATAAAAATCCGGCAAAGGAAAAGGGGGAGGAGGACCAAATGGTTATTTTCCTTGGAAGACCCCAGCAGGTAATTGAGTGAAAATATAGGAATAAAGGGAACAGTAGAAACGAAATATGAGAAAGCTGGAACTGTAAAAGGCCCATCAAAGATTTGAAAACTGCCTAGTTAATCCTTCCACTGGGCTCTGTTTTCAATAGCCCTGAAGTACTCACAGTACACACACAGATCAATAGGAGAAAACTCACAGATAATACCGATTGGGGAAAATACTACCAATTCTCTCCGTGTTGGTTATATTGTCATATATGTTCCTCAGTAATAGCCCCCTTCTCTGTTTGATAGACTGAAAGCAGCCCTAATTGAATTAAACTCCAATAGCAAGTATTTACCAGGTGTGTAATAAACCATCTCTCTGAGTAACTATTTTAACAGGGTCAACGGAGCAAGAGGGTGTTTTAAAGGCCCATTACAATCCTCGGCTGTGCTTCTAGTAAACACTTGGCGGAAATGATAGAGGTAGCCCTCGACTTACGACCACAATGGAGCCCAAAATTCCTGTTGCCCTCCTTTCTTTCCCCCTTCCCATCCCCCAAAGTGAGCTCCTACTCTCTTTATGGACTCTTAAGTTACTCAAAGCAAATTCCGCTCGTGCGTTAGATCAGGAGTGTCAAACTCGATTTCATCGAGGGCCGCATTAGGGTGGCATTTGACCCAGTGGTGAAATCAATTTTTTTTTTTACTACCAGTTCTGTGGGCATGACTTGGTGGGCATGGTGGGTGTGGCAGGGGAAGGATACTGCAAAATCCCCATTCCCACCCCACTCTGGAGCCAGCCAGAAGTGGCATTTCCCGGTTCTCCGAACTGCTCAAAATTTCCGCTACCGGTTCTCCAGAACCTGTCAGAACCTGCTGGATTTCACCCCGGTGGAAGTTCTGAAGGCAAACCTGAACGACTATGTATTTCTCAAGAAAATAGCATTCTTTTGGATTTTTCCACCCAGCCGAAGGTTGGACTTGGGCATTGTCTTGACATCATGCCATCTCCTTTTCTTCTTCTCTTCCTCTGTGACAACTCTCTGCACGTGGGATTAAGAACTTGACATCAACATAAATGTCCCGTATTTGCCAAACAATCCAGTTGAACTGCTTAGGGTAGTTGGCTTATTTCGTCCCCCCCTTCCCCCACAGGAGGAAAAAAATACAAAACCGGAGCCTCACATTTGCAATTTGAGTGCTGTAGGCTCCTTTCAACTATCAGCCCATCTGTGATTTCACAAGCTGTCAAGTAGTCATGCCACGGCCCAGAAATAATCGGAGACGGCCAATTACGTGCTGTCAGATCTAAAATAGTCGAGAAAGAAGTGTTGTAAGGCATCCCATGCTGAGACCAGAGACTCAGAAAGATTGAAGCACTTGGAGGATACCTGGACAATCTGTTTCTGACACTCAAGATTGGACAGGGAAGTTCCATTCGTCTGATTCGCCTCTCCTTCCATCTCCGGAGAGCAATTGATGGTTAAGTGTGTTGGGGAAACATTGCTAAACGGATTAAGGCTCAGCTCCCTCTTGAAGGATGTCTGATCCCTTGAAATTTAACCAGGCCGTAAAATGCTTCTTTTCGCAAGACCCTTGTGAAGCTGGAAAAAGCCTCCTCGGTTATTCGATATTGGTTAATATTAATGTAATAACTGCCTATGGCTTATAGGTGTTTTATTGGTTATGGGTTTGTTTTTTGGGTTTTTTTGGTTATGGTAACAGCTGCCACCACTGCAGATTGCTTGTGGTCTGCACCCTAATTAGGGAAGAAGAAGAAGAAGAAGAAGAAGAAGAAGAAGAAGAAGAAGAAGAAGAAGAAGAAGAGGAGGAGGAGGAGGAGGAGGAGGAGGAGGAGGAGGAGGGGGAGGAGGAGGAGGAGGAGGAAAAAAGGGAGGAAGGAAGGAAGGAAGGAAGGAAGGAAGGAAGGAAGGAAGGAAGGAAGGAAGGAAGGATGGATTCTACTGTATTTTCTTTTATGAGCCTTACACTCCAGAGGCCTGCTGTTTTTTTCCTGGTGATGCTTATGAAACCCAGAATATTTCTTTGGTGAGATTTATGCCATGGGTGAGCAATATTGGCAGCTTCTGACTAATTCATCTGCAAGGGCGGAAGGAACCAGGAAATAGTCTGAAGAGTAGCCCAAGGCCCTGTGAGCAGCTGCCAAAGCAAATGTTGGTAATTAGGAGAGATCCTCTCAACATTTTTACATGTGGGTGAATTTCATTTTAATCGAGCAGGTAGTATTAGGTATCTAGGTAGCATCCTAGAACTTAATTCTTCTTTTAAAAAAAAATACAGGATGGATACAATTCCCTCTTTAAATTCTGGCTCTTCCTGCATTGATCTTCCAGAAATTAGGAACGAATTTGGACTTTTAAAACCCATTCATATCTATTGAAAATGGAAGCCCGCATAGTTCTATTAATCATACAACCATAAGATTTGAAGAAACTGCAAGGATCACCTAATCCAACCCTCAGTGATGTGCAGGAACACCAATTCAACTATCTTCAAGAAGATAGTTGGTTCTCCAGCCTCTTCTTAAAAACCTCTGGAGATAGAAGTCCCACAACCTCCATCAGTAAGACTGTTTCATTGTTCGACAGATAATTTTAATGCACAGGCTGCTGACAGGCCACAACAGAGCAGTGGTTGGACTAGAAGACCTCCAAGGTCCCTTCCAACTCTGTTATCCTGTGTCTCTCCCAGATCTTCTTTTCTCCAGATTGAAAATCTCAATTTCCTTATTAGAACAAACTCTGTTTAAATCTTACAGTAGAATGGACATTCTTTAAGCCTGAGGGCGGGTAAGTATGGAGTGATGGCAGAGAAGAGCATTCAAGATCTTTGCAGCTGGAAACCCAGTTCCACCCTCGAGGGATTGTTCTCGATTCCAGCCCTTTGATCGCCCCACTCTTTCTGCATTCGTGTTTCTCTGCATTCTCCTCTATTCCATGTGTTCGAATTAAGCACATTTATAAAACACATTCCAAAGTTGGTCCAAGTGTAACTGCTTGTATCTCCTCCGATTCCCTGCCTCCCTGAAAAATGTTTTGTATTGATAAAACACTAAGAAGGATAAAGTTATTGCATCGTGGCCCATTTGGGGGATTTTTTTTCTGGCGTACGCCTCTCTTCCTGTGCACTGCTGTAGTAGGTCAGCGCTCAGAAACAGACATTCATTTGATCGAATGAAGATTATTGGCTCCCACCCACCCACCCCCTATTTTGGGGTGTGCTTAGCTAGATATTGTTTATGTTTATTATTATTATGTTTATGTTTATTATATTTATATACCGTCCTTCTCCTGAGGGACTCAGGGCGGTGAACAGCCATAGTAAAAAACCATATAAACAAAAATTAAAAGCTTATTAAAATAATTCAATCATTATTTTAAAATTTAAAACATCCAACTAAAATCATTAAAAAACCCCTATCAAAACCCCAATTTAAAAACCTTTATCCTGTCAGACCAGCTTGCTGGAATAATAAGGTCTTCAGAGCGCAACGGAAAGCACGGAGGTCGGGGATCCTTCGTATGTCCGGAGGCAGTTCATTCCATAGGGCCTGGACCCC
This sequence comes from Ptyas mucosa, assembly GCA_012654045.1. NCBI lineage: Eukaryota > Metazoa > Chordata > Lepidosauria > Squamata > Colubridae > Ptyas > Ptyas mucosa. The sequence goes on along the minus strand of WNWU01000059.1, from coordinate 2,843,014 downwards.
CACAGAGAAGGCTCTCCCCCTGGGGGTCACCAGCCTACATTGTTTGGCCGATGGCACCCTGAGGAGGCCGTAACACATCTGGTAAAGAAAAGCAGAGAGGAAAATGAATAGCAAGTGTCCGGAGATATGGAAAACTCTTGTTTTGGAAGTGATGATCACAAGAAATCCAACAATGTGTTAAGTTCTCTCCGGCCTCCTGAAATGTACGATGCTGCAGGATCATAATTCAGGAACTGAATTGAATTGGTCTTCGGATGGACCTGCCTACTGCATGCGAATGACCTGAAACTTAAATTTCCTTGTTTCCTTCTTAAAACAAAGTTATCTATTGACTGGTGGTGACCTTCGGTGGGTGATGGAAAGTCTTTTCCTCTCCGAAAGCAGTCAGAATGCAACTCTTTCCAGCCATCGAGCTGTGCGATTTAGTAGGTCATTGATCAAACCTAAACGAGGAGAGCCAACTCTTCTGCCATGTTACAGCTGGATTCTTGCCCGCTTGCTGGTAATGCGCTGGGTTGTCACAGCTGCCTCCCCGTGGTGATCGATGGGCAAGGGTGATCTTCTCACCTGTTTAAATCTTAAAAGAGCAACCATCCAGCTGCTTCTCCCAGCAGGATTCTAACAACGAAGCCAACCACTGCGGGGAGATGCAGTTCAGTGCAGGTGACAAGTCATAAAGAAGGTCGATAGGTTAAGACCAGCACTTTATATAGAACCTAGAAGCTAATATGCAGTCAATGAAGGACCCATGAGACAGGTGTCACAGCCTGGGGAATTCTGGGAGTTGATCCACATATCTTCAAGCTGCCAGGGTTGAGAACCCATGATCTAGAATGTATACTTTATTCAGGAATGTGTCTATTATCCATCCATCCATCCATTAAAGTTAGAGATGTTGCAATCATTAACAAATCCATATTGTTAAAAATGTTCAGTAGAGTTTTATCTATCCTGGCCCATCACTTCATCTCCACATCACTTATTTCTCACTACTTAGGAAACCACTGATGCAAATTGGGCTCTGCATGATTGTCTTTTGGGGTGGCAAGTGATGTTAAAAGATGCTAGTGTGAGGTGGTAAATATTAGAGCGGTGTGCAGAACTTCAAAGGAGAACTTCCGTCTGAAGGCATCTGCGAAGCATCGCTTCTGAGCTCTTTTACGAGGGAATATTCCATCCCTTCTAAACACGAACCAAAGTGGTTGAGTTGTTTTATTTTCTGTTGCGCATCCAGCGTTCCCAGGAGCTGAAGATACTTTTCTGCCCTCTAGAGACCTTTGAACTTTCAGTAGGCCAGTTTTTCTCCCTCCCCAAGCCTCCATGTGCGCCCTGCGTGGGGACTCCTGGGAGGGGAGGGGAGGGGAGGGGAGGGGTGGGTGGGGCCAGCCAGGATTGGGATTTGGGGGTTCTCTAAACTGCACAGAATCTTAGCTAGAGGTTCTCCCGAACCCCTGCGAACCCCCAGTAGCCCACCCATGATACCACCATGTCCTCACAGGATGGGAGAATTCCCCCCCTGAAAAGGGAGGAGTAACATTAGGATCGAGAGCATGGAAGACCGACAGAGCCTCTCACCAGCCAGTACGCTCCCACAGAGAGGGGCTCCTCAGGGTGCCGTCGGTCAAACAGTGTCGACTGGTGGCCCCCAGGGGGAGAGCCTTCTCTGTGGGGGCACCTGCCCTTTGGAACGAGCTCCCCCCGGAGATACGGAGGATCCCGGATTTACGCACTTTCCGCCGTGCCCTCAAGACTTTTTTATCCAACAAGCTGGACTGGTCTAACTCCTTTTAATTGTTTAATTTTAATTTGTTTTTAAAAACAGGGGTGTTTTAATTAGTATGGGCCAAATTTGTTTAATACGTTTTAAATTGTCTTTTAAATTTTATATTGTATGGGTTTTATCTTTGGCTGAGTCCTTCGGGAGTAGGGCGGTATATAAATCCAAATAAACATAAACAAACATAAACATAAACAAGAGGTGCAGCTTCCAGAAAGTGAGCCCAGCAAAGGTGGTTGATAAAGACGATTTTAGAAACCGAAGACTCTTGAAAGTGCCAGGTGGGAAGTATGAGACTTCATAGCATAAATGATCTTTCCGCAACCTCGTAATTACAAAGGAGCTACTATGCCCACAAGCAAGTTGCTTCTCCGTTCGGTAGGAAAACATTACAATCGGGGCTCTTCACAATGACAAACAATTTAATGGGTTGGCATTTATTGATCTTCCGTTACCTTCCCACCTTCCTGGTCCCTGAAACCTACCTTTTTGGATTTGTTCGGCTCCTGGTTCTTTGGATGGTTTCCAGACAATTTCTCTGCCTGACTTGGGAGAACTTATCAGTAAATAGAATCACGTAATTTACTTGATTCCAAGGATAATGGACTGACTGGAGTCTCCTCTTTGCTTGCTCCTTTTAAGGGTTGGTGGCAGCCTGGAGTCGATTTGCGAATGCTTGGAAATATCTGCCTCTCCCTGATTTAGCTGGAGTAACTGTCTAAATGAAGGAGTCAAGGCTGGAAGCCCTTGATTTGAAAGGAGTAATAGATAATCAAATGCAAATCCTTCCCTGGATCTAAGGACTCAAAGCGATATGTTGAAAGAGCAGGATGAACTGCTTTGCTTAATGAAATCATTTTCGGGGGTCACGTGAGGCGTCAGAGCAAAATGAAAAGGGCTGGTGTTGCCGATTGCCAATTCTTTAATTGCAAAATATCTCACGTTCATTGCAGGCCTAGAAAGGTAGCAAAGGTAGCCTTCCTTCCTTCCTTCCTTCCTTCCTTCCTTCCTTCCTTCCTTCCTTCCTTCCTTCCTTCCTTCCTTCCTTCCT
>WNWU01000059.1:2829367-2839900 GCA_012654045.1 Ptyas mucosa | reverse complement strand
TTCCTTCCTTCCTTCCTTCCTTCCTTCCTTCCTTCCTTCCTTCCTTCCTTCCTTCCTTCTTTCCTTTTCCACCCACTTGTCTCAGGTTTATGGTGCAAAATGTTTTAAAAATACTGGTTCATTAAGAAAGTCGTAATAATAATAATAAAAAAAATAAGTCCTTCTAAATGCCAATAAAATTTAATCAAGTTGGACAGCACTGCAGGAAAATTGAGGAACCCTTAAAGAAAGCAAAAAGCAAAAACCAAAAAGGTTTTAACAGTTGAAGGAGGTGCCTTTCCTACAATAAAGAAAGAAAGTCAGTGCGAGTTAGCAGGATGCAAGAAGAAATTAAAAGCACTAAATGGCTCGTTTTTGTCTTATAGCACAGCACAAGTATTTAATTGGCCGAACACATACTGTGATTTTGAGTTTCAGTGCAAATGGCTCTTCTTTGGCCAGTCTCCCATTCTTCGTAAGTGATCACAGATATGTGGTTGACTTCCATCTGCTGTTCACCCCCACAAATAAATAACACAATAACAGAGTTGGAAGGGACCTTGGAGGTCTTCCAGTCCAACCCCCTGCTCAAGCAGGAGACCCTATACCAGTGATGGCTAACCTTTTTGCCGTCGTGTGCCAAAAGTGGAGGGAGCACAGGGGGGCTGCGCATGCGTGTGCCCACACCCATAATTCAATGTGTGTGTGACACCCCCCCACTCCCCCGGCTTTTGGCACGCGATGGCACGGTGGACCCGGTAAGCCCGTTTTTCACCCTCCCGAGGCTCTAGAGGCTTTCTTGGAGCCTGGGGAGGGCAAAAACAGCCTTCCCTACACCCCCGGAGACCCTTCGGAAGTCAGAAACAGCCCATTTCCCAACTTCTGGTGGAACCGGAAGGCCCGAAAATCAGCTGGCCAGCACGCACATGCAAGCTGGAGCTGAGCTAGGGCAATGCTCGTGTGCCCACAGATATGGCTCCACGTGCCACCTGTGGCACCCGTGCCATAGGTTCGCCATCACGGCCCTATACCATTCCAAACAAGTGGTTGTCCAATCTCCTCTTGAAAACTTCCAGTGTTGGAGCAATTCACAGCTTCTGGAGGCAAGTTGTTCCACTTATTAATTGTTCTCACTGTCAGGAAATTCCTCCTTAGTTCTCGGTTGCTTCTCTCCTTGATGAGTTTCCACCCATTGCTGCTTCTCCTGCCTTCAGGTCAGTGGTGAAATCTGAACCGGTTTTCTACTGGCATGCGAGCTGCGTGCCAAACATGCGCTGCATGCACGCATGCACAGTGAGCACCACGCACCAAATGCATACCAAAAGGAGGCGAGGGGTAAGTAGAACAGCGCGTGGGGTTTGTGTGTTTGTGATCAACTGTAGCGTACAATCTTCAGAGCCCTTTTTAAAAAACCTTGCCAAAAATTGTAAAAAATGCTAAAAAGGTTAAAAAAAAAGTTCCAATGATCGTGTATCGCTCAGCTGATCATCGGAACTTTTTAAAAAATATTTTTTACTACCGGTTCGGGCGAACCGGACCGAACCGGTAGCATTTCACCCCTGCTTCAGGTGCTTTGGAGAATAGGTTGACCGCCCCCTCTTCTCGGTGACAGCCCCTCAAATATTGGATCACTGCTACCATCCATTTTTACTCCTCCTGACTTTGCCCATCCCTGATTGTTTTGACTGGCTCTTGACACTCTGTTCAAAATCTGGGGAGTCTAAAGATTAGATTAGACACCCACATCCTGTCTCAGCTGGTAGGAAGCATGTAGCTTTGCTCTTCATTCTATTTTTGTGTAAAAACCACACGAAGGACTGTTAACACAAGGATCCCACAGCCTTGTTGTCAGGACCACATTGGGGTTGAAGGACTCCATTTGTCATGCAAAGAATTAGCACTGAAGAGTTGTATACCAGGGGTGAAATGCTCCTGGATCGGACCGGATCGCCCGATCCGGTAGTGATCTTGGCCGGTGGTTCAGCGATCCGGTAGTGCTCCAGCCACCCGCCTGGGTGTCATTATTTCCTGGTTTTAACCAGGAAGTAATGTGTTTTTTACCTTCTGCGCATGCGCATGTGACGTGCGCACGCTTCTGAACCGGCTTCTGACGTGCACATGTGACATGTGCATGCTTCTAAACCGGTAAGGAAGGTAAGTAGATTTCATCCCTGGTGTATACAGATAGTCCTTGACTTAGAACCATTTGTTGAGCGACTGTTCGACGTGGCAACAGCACTGAAAAATGTGACCCTACGAGCATAGTTCAATCATCGCAGGATCCCCCACGGTCATGCGATCAAAATTTGGGCTCTCGGCGGCAAAGATGTATTAATGATGATTGCAAGATCCCAGAGTCACATCATCAACATTTGCAACCACCTGCCCAGTCAAATTTGGACAAGCAAAATCAACGGGGGACACAACCGGCATGATTTGCTTAGCAACTTTGGCCAAAGAGGTTGTAAAATCAGATCTAGCTCCCTTAATGGCTGCCTTGCTTAGCAACTTCTGGTCACGATTGTGGTCGCATGTCGAGGACGATCTGTGTTTACTGCCTCCTGATTTTATATATTTGCTTGCTGGTTTCATTCTCCGGCCCTGTAGCTTGTCTGATATTTATATGCAGTAGCAGATTCCAGAGTGGAATAAGAGATAGCTCTTTCGAAAATCAATAAGTAATTTTGCTCCTGGGGGCTGGGGAAGGCTAGGAGTAGGCTGGACCTGACACATCATAGTTAAAAGCACACACACACACAGAATCCCACAAACCTTCTGAAGACCCTGTCCAGTCCAGCATTTATCCAGGTGTTACGTCAATAAGTTGTACGCCCAAATGGGTGGCCGTTCAGCTGTTCGAGATGGTTGAAGTTGAATTTGTCATGCCATGAGAATGCAGACATTGTGGTTTATAGATGGCTAGGTGGGTTGTCAGGCTACTCACTTATTCAATGAATGACATCTGTGGAGATTCTCAGTCATCCAGGTCATGGTTGTCCCAAACAGTGGTGAGTTCCTCCCGGTTCGGCCTGGTTCTGCCGAGCCGGTAGCGGTGATGATATGACCAGCCAGAGGGAAAAAAATTGTTTAAACTCTTGCCGCGGGGCTTCAAAGGGCCGCCCTACAGCTGATCAATGTTAAAAGAAAACAAATGAGTAGACTGGTGCCTGCAAAAATAAATGGGTAGACCAGTGCCTGCAGAAATACATGAGTAGATCAGTGCCTGCAAAAATAAATGGGTAGATTGGTACAGCTCTGCAAGCAGTTAAAAGCCTGGTAGACCAGTACCTCTGCTAAATCCTAAATAATTGTCACATGACCATCAAGCCACACCCACAAAATAAGTCACGCCCACAGAACCGGTAGTTCTAAAAAATTTAGAGCCCACCCCTGGTCCCAAAGGTGCTTTTTTCAAGAGGCAACTGGACTGTCTTGTTATTAACCGATTAACAGGGTTGGAAGGGACCTTGTAGGTCATCTAGTCCAGTGGTGGGATTCAATTTTTTTTTACTACCGGTTCTGTAGGTGTGGCTTGGTGTGCATAGCAGGGGAAAGTTACTGCAAAATCCCCATTTCCTCCCCATCAGCTGGGACTCAGGAGGCAGAGAATAGATGGGGGCGGGGCCAGTCAGAATTGTTACTACCGGTTCTCTGAACTACTCAAAATTTCCGCTACCGGTTCTCCAGAACTGGTCAGAACCTGCTGAAACCCACCTCTGATCTAGTCCAATACCACTACTCCCGCCCAAGCAGGAGACCCTACATCATTTCTGACAAATGACAGTCCGGTCTCTTCTCGAAAGCCTCCGCAGGTGAAGCTCCCACAACTTCCGAAGGCAACTTCTGTTCCATGGGTTGATTGCTCTCGCTGTCAGGAAATTTCTCCTTATTTCAAAGATCTTGAAATTCTGTTAGAAATATTATATTTCCTTATAGGCTTTGGAGAGAGATGATTAAGCTTCTTCCCCAGCATTTATCTTGGTGCCTGTTCGGAGTGGTTTAAAATCACTTTTTTTTTATTTGATTTATATGCCGCCCTTCTCCGGAGACTCAGGGCGGCTTACAGTGCGTTAAGCAATAGCCTTCATACTTTTGTATATTTATACAAAGTCAGCTTATTGCCCCCACAATCTGGGTCCTCATTTTACCCACCTTAGAAAGGATGGAAGGCTGAGTCAACCTTGAGCCTGGTGGGATTCGAACTTGCAGTAATTGCAAGCAGCAGATGTTAATAGATGTTAATAACAGGGTGCTTTAAACCACTGTACTACAGGCTCTGTAAATTTAAAAAAAGGAAGAAAATAAATAAAATAAATCTCCTTCCCTATTTAGTCCCTATGAAACCAACTCCTCAAGAGGAAGCTTTCTGCCACAATAACGCTCCAGTGTAATTGTAGTATTGCTAACTTTTTTTTACGCTGCTACAGATATCTTCAGTCGGAGGTGAAATCTACTTACCTTCCTTACCGGTTTGGAAGTCATGACACCCGGATGGGTGGGCGGAGCTTTGCTCCGCCGTCGCTACCAGATTGCTGAACCAACGACCAAGATCGCTACCGGATCGGATGATCCGGTCCAATCCAGGAGCTTTTCACCCCTGTCTTCATCCCAGACGAATGTTATTTTCTGGATAGTTGCTGGGGATTTTTCATGTCTTCTCTTTCGCATTTATCTCTTTTTTAAAAAAATGTTTATACTGTGGATGATATACTGTATTTGATGACTATATTGTGTATGACTGAGAGTCTTTTGATTGCGGTGGGTAGAAGTCTAATCAATCTATCAAGCGATCAATCAGCAAAGCAGCTATCTATCTATCTATCTATCTATCTATCTATCTATCTCTCTATCATCTCTCTCTCTCTCTCTCATCTATCTATCTATCTATCTATCTATCCATCCATCCATCTTTCTATCTCTTTCTCTCTCTATCTTACATCTCTTTCTCTCCCTCTTTCTCTCTCTCTCTCCATCCATCCATCCATCCATCCCTCTCTTTCTCCCCCCCTCTCTCTGTCTCTGTCTGTCTGTCTGTCTGTCATTTCTGTCTCACTCCCCTATTTTGGTGGGACTTTACATGTTCACACTGTGTTGTGGCCCATCAGACACTTGGCAACTGACTCATCTTTATGACGAGCAAAGTCAACGGGCAGCCAGATTCGCTTAACAACTGTGTGACTAATGTAACACCTGCAGCGACGACCCACTTAACCACGGAGGAAAATGGGGCAAAATGAATGTAACAGTCTCGCTTAGCGGGAGGAATGTTGTGGCCATAAGCTGAGGACTACCTGTGGCAGCAGAGCAGAAGAGGCAGTGATGGATTGGATCTGCTTGAGGTCTCAACAACATGTTTCTAAAGTATCACAGATGCTTGTTTCTGACGCCGGCCGAGGTTGAATTGGAAAACCATCTATAAGATAGCCCAGAAGGTCGAACTCTGGAATGAAACTCTGAAGAATGAAGCTGGCCACAAATTTAAAATCGGCTGAGCGAGAGTCACTTCATTCATCCCAGATTGCTTCGGCCTGGGTGATGCTCGCAGATGGATCTTTTTCTCCTTGAATGAGACACTTTCAAACGAGAGCAGAGACTGGGCTTGCTGGAGTTTCTGCCTCTCAGGGCTGGCTTAAAATGCATTGCTCTTGACCTCGAGGCAAAGAGGAGGTGAGCCAGCATCTGCAAAATGGTAGAGTTTAGACACCAGGAACATCTGTGGGACTTTTCCCTGACATCTGGCACGCAGCAGAGAACACGGGGAGGGAGCCGCTCAGGGTCTCAGAATCAGAAGAAGTTGAAGAAGCTGAGGAAACTTCTTGGATGAGAAGCGAAACGACTTCAAAAGAAAAAAACAAGGAAGTCCAGTTGCCTCCTGAAAAAGCACCTTTGGGAGTTACAGGATTTGCTTCTTTTCTTTTCTATCCTCTGTCCTACGTTTCATTCCTAGTTCTGTTCCCTCTAGACTTGATCTCCTTAGTTATTGGCACTGGATTTATTTATATGCTGGTATTAATCAGATTTGTGGCTTGCGTGGCACTTTTAGTGCGGTGTATACAAAGGATGCCATCAGCCGCTATTCTTTTTCTATGAATAAGAACCACTGATGCCAGGCGTGGGTGGTGGATGAGTGGCCAGCTCTCTCTTTGAACGAAATGCGCGCCTTACGTTGCCCCCAGCTACACTTTCTCAAGTCTGAACAGGGTATGCATTTGTGCAAAAATCTTTCAACGATGGAAATAAGGTTTTTGAAGTAAAGTGAGACTCTTGGGAGCAAAGCCGACAGAATTCAGCTTCTGGCAGGGGGAACACGAGCCTTTTTTTTTTTTTTAAATCATCTTCTGCCCAAAAGTTTTATTCATTCATTTGGTTTAGCTTTCTGGTGCATCCCTAGCCTCAGCATATCAGCATGAAAAATATAATTCAAAATAGCTGCGTCGGTTGAGAGGTGTCAAAACAGAAAGCGATAATGCTGGTTGCCAAATGCAAATCTGATTTTTTTTAAAAAAAAAAATTAAGAAAAAATATTTGAGCAGAAAGTTTTAATACCTCGAGCACAGAAATGGAAAGCAGAAGGTAGAAGTCCCACCATGTGGGATCCTACAGAACTCTTTCACCCCTGATTTCTTTGCATTCAAGATAAAGAGCTTCTCTACGTCGAAAAGAGACCATGGTCTCCCTGTAAACCAAGAATGCTAACCAACACTGGGATCAAAGAATGGAATTTTTCACTTATAAGTGGATGGGATCTCAATGTATCTTTGAGCAGAACAGATCTAGCCCTGTTTTTTCATTATGGGTTCATTGTCTTTTCTTAGGGGAACGTTAAGATCGGTGTGAATTACTACCTTCCAAGTGACATCAACCCCAAAGTTCAAACTAAACAAGTGTTTCTCAATCTTCTGAACTTTAAGTTACAAATAATAATACAAATAATAACTTTATTGCCATTGGTTGTATACCCATACAACGAAATTCACTTAACACCCAAAGACCAGGTCCAACACACAAAACAATCCCCAAACACTCTCCCACCCAGCACAAATTCCCCACCCCTACACCACCCAAACATCCACACAACAGACCAAGTCATGCTGTCCAACAGCTCACTGATGGTGGCCCTTTAGTTCATGGTTGAGTGCAATTATAGCTCTGGGATAAAAACTATTCAGAAGACGTGTGGTCCGAGTTTTCATTGTTCTGTATCTTCTGCCAGAAGGCAACAGTCCAAAAAGATTGTAAGCAGGATGGGAAGAGTCTCTGAGAATGTTATGCAACTTCCTCAAACAGCGAGATTCGAAGATGTTGTCCAGGGCTGGTAGCTGGAGTCCGATGATATTCTGGGCAATTTTAATGATTCTCTGTAGAGCCTTTTTGTCCGCTACAGAGCTGCTCCCATACCATGCAAGAATGCCGTATGTCAGGACACTCTCAATGGTGCTGTGATAGTAGGACAGAAGTAGATGCTGAGATGGATTTATCTTCCTGAGCATTCTCAGGAAGCACAGCCTCTTCTGTGCCTTCTTCACAAGCATGTTAACATTCTTGGTCCATGAGAGGTCCTTCAAGATATAAATGCCCAGAAATTTAAAACTACCAACTCTTTCCACCTCCTCGCCATTTATGTACAATGGTAAATGTACACCTCTCTTCCTCCTGAAGTCAATTATAAATTCTTTAGTTTTAATTTAAGGTGGGTGAACCTCCACTCCCAGAATTCTCCAGCCAACTGAGGAATGTTGGGCTCGAAGCTTGCACACCTTAAAGGTGTGGTTTAGACCAAGCCAATGTCCTCCAAAAATGTTCAGATCACAATTCCCAGTTGTTTACTACACCATGGAGTTCCAGAACCGTGATTCCTATACCTCTGGAGGGCATCAACTTCGAGGGATCAAGATGGCAGATCATGGCATGACCAAGTCTGCCTTTGGCAAGTCATGAGAATTGCTCGATTGTTCACCTATGGCCACGGAAGAGTTGTAGCAACGGGGCATGGTGCTCCGAAGTTGTGTCCACAGGTAGTTTCCATAGCAATCTGGTTAGAAGGTGAAGTCATTTCTGCAGCCTTCCTTAGAGGCCCACTCTGGGCAACATTGCATATAAAGTTATTTTCTGACCTAATTCTCCGTTAGCCCCCAAGCCTACTTTTCTGTGCTCTGCCTTCCCTGCTGTTGCCATAGAAACCCCTCTTCTGCCATCCTTGTCCAACCATCCCTAAGATCGGCTGCCTCTCCTCAGAGAATGGTAGACGGACACAATTTGGGCCGAACTGGGCCAAACGCTTCATTCTTGTCTCGTTGCCTTTTTTTAAAAAAAAAAAACGCTGAATAGAATATTATCCTAAGCAGAAGGAGGAGGGAGGCAGCGCATTAAATTAACCATGGGATAGTTCATCTTTTCTTTGACCTCTTTTTGTACTCAAATCCTCACCTTCTCCTGAGGTGTGAATTTCATCCCATTAGGGACCAGCTCATTTGCAGTCCGATGGAGAGCACGAACGCTGAACAAGATACCACGAAATTAAAACGTGCTCCGGGAGAGAGAAAGAAACAGCAGCAATTTCTTTTACACACATCTGATGCTCCTCTAGTCCTCGGGGGTTTCTTCTCAGAAAACGGCATGAAGTTATGACGGGTTGAGCTATGATTATTGCATAAGGCACACTTGGCTGGTTATGTCAAAGCCAAACAACCCTGCTATGGCTTAATGCGCTGTGTAAACTCAGCTTCTGTAAACCTTGGGCCTTCTCCTAAATTAGGCAATATTTTCTTCTCATTTGGCTCGGCGTAACATCCACACCCCGGGAACACATCCACAATTTGCATACGAAACATGTTACTTCTTTCAGTTGAACTCCAAAGATTTCCCTTTCTGAAATTTGAAGCCAAGCCTTCCATTTCTTCTCAGCTACGATACACTGCCTGTAGACCAATGTACGCGTCGTGTTTCCTATCAAAGAAACACCAGGTTATTTTTCTTAGCATACATTCAAATGTACTTGCAACATGAGACTTGCCAGCCAGGCAAGAAATGGTGTACTGAAGATGCTAAAAATGGAGTGGAATGAAGAGCTGGGAGTAGAAACGCCTCTTTGATCCTCTCTGGACAAGGGGAGGACTTGAGATCGCCCACAAGTTCTCCAGACAGCGGCTTCTCATAAGGAGGCTTCAAGACAGTGGTCTCAGCTGCGTTTATTGCTGGGAGGGATGAAGGATTAGCCATCATGCTAAACGCATGATTGGTGCCTTTAATGACACTTAGACAAGTGGGTGAAATCCAAATTTTTTTACTACCAGTTCTGTGGGCGCGGCTTAGTGGGCATGGCTTGGTGGGCATAGCAGGGGAAGGATACTGCAAAATCCCCATTCCCACCCCACTTCTGGGGGAAGGATATTGCAAAATCCCCACACTGGGGCCAGCCAGAGGTGGTATTTGCCGGTTCTCCGAACTACTCAAAATTTCCGCTACCGGTTCTGCAGAACCTGTCAGAACCTGCTGGATTTTAGTCCTGCACTAGATTGGCATCACTGGTGAGTTGCTATCGGTTCACCCTGATTCGGGCATAGTGGCAGCAGCGGTGGCAGGAGGCTCCGCCCACCTGCCTGGATGTCATCAAATACACTCTGCGCAAGCGCAGGAGTGGTGCACGAGCAAACTGATAACAAAGGTAAGTGGAACTCCCTACTGACTGGCATATTTCCTTGTCCATCACTTAAACAACTGGTTTATTAACTTCTTTTCAGCTATTAGGAACCCCTGGGATCAAGAGGTTTTACAGCACGGGATGAGTTTCCTTCCAATCCTTGAGGGTCTCTGGTGCTCTCTGATCTCGGTTATTTTCTTGCAGACGTTTCACTATCCAAACTGGGTTACATCATCAGTGCTAGTAAGGAGTGAGATTTGGTGCTATTTTATATTCCAGTGGCTTGCCCTGTCAGTGTTTGTGGGAATGGTCTCAGGGGTGTTTTAATTTTGGCTGTTTATTGTTCATTTGTTTGACAATCCCTTGGTTGGGATATTGTTTGCTGAAAGTCTGCATTACTATTAATCTTCTCATCGTTCCTATCACCCATCTCCTCCAACTTTACGACTGTATGACTGTGACCTTGTTGCTGGTATCCTTAAGATTTATATTGATATTGTTTCCCTATGGCTATCGTTAAGTGTTGTACCTTATGATTCTTGAAAGGAATGTGTCTTTTCTTTTATGTACACTGAGAGCGCAAATGGCCAATAAAGAATTCTATTCTATTCTATTCTATTCTATTCTATTCTATTCTATTCTATTCTATTCTATTCTATTCTATTCCTATTATTTCTATTTCTATTTATTTCTATTTCTATTATTCCTTCTTCTATTCTACTCTACTCTACTCTACTCTATTCTATTCCTATTATTTCTATTTATTTCTATTCTATTTCTATTATTTCTTATTCTACTCTACTCTACTCTACTCTACTCTACTCTACTCTACTCTACTCTACTCTACTCTACTCTACTCTACTCTACTCTATTCTATTCTATTCTATTCTATTCTATTCTATTCTATTCTATTC
>WNWU01000059.1:2810694-2822130 GCA_012654045.1 Ptyas mucosa | reverse complement strand
TTTACCTTTACCTTTAAGCTGTTCTAAGAATTTCTTTCTTACAGTTGAAGGCCTACCAGCATCTCAATTCTCTTGACCAAAGTTGTCTTCATCTAAATTTTTTCTCAATCCTGCATTTTTCACAATCTACACAAAAGGATGGTTGAGGAAAAATCTCATCAAGGTTTAAAATGTGTGACGTTTAGAATAGAATAACAGAGTTGGAAGGGACCTTGGAGGTCTTCTAATCCAATCCCCTGCTCAGGCAGGAAACCCTATTCCCTACTCATATTTCTTCTTTCCTTCTACAGATATTCCCCCCCAATTTAAATCTCCAGGATCTGCTTCAGCCCTTCATGGCTCAGCAATCACCTGGTCCTTGGTGTTCTACAAAAAGGAGAAGAGCATCTTTCAGTTCTGCTCAGAGACTGAAAAGAAGTCTGCGGTCATCCCAACAGAACCTCATGAAGCTTTGAGCGATGACCATCATGAGAAGGTATATCTCAAGATACTTCGTTTCTTATTTTTGCTTTGTTGGAACGAAACATATTAAATGATCGTTTTGTTCATCGGGTGAGCTGACAGCAAATCAAATGAGATGTCTTCTGTCTTCTGTCTCCTCCTCCACTGCCACCTGCCAACCTCCATTTGAGATTCTGGGAATGCCGACAGATAACGGATGCCTTCGGAGACCGGAATTGAGCCATTGCTCATTTCAGAGCCATGGGTGTTGATTAAAAGCCTGGGTGAGAGAATTGGGCTTTGCAGTTCCACCCCTCCCACCTCCTTCTTCTAGAAGGAATAAAATAAAATGAGGATTTATTCACTGCAAAATTGTTTGGTCATTGTTGGGAAGATGGATGAGCTGAGAAAAGAAGAAGGCACATGTTGTAGCAAAATGGGGATGGCTGGTGGCAAGAGATTTTGGATTGCTTTCTGTGTATCGAAAACTGCCGGGTGAAGGGGGTTTGAACTGTTTTATTTACTCAAGCCTTCTCCGTGCAGTGCATTAAAAATGACAATACCGAATTGCGGGCTTTAGTAGATTAAAGTGTTTTTGCAAGTACAATTTTATACATGCCGACTCGAACAGCGAATCCTGCTGCGTTTGGGGAGCTGATTCCCTTTGGATCGTCCTCGAGAGCTTTAAAAATTAAAATGCAGAATAAAGCAGGCTTGAGGGTGGTCTATTTTCCAGATACGGCATGTTGAGCCTCTTCCTCAATCTGTCGTCCTTCAAATGGAAGCGCAATTTCTGGAATTTCTGCCCAACTTCTTCGGCCGAAAAAATGCTTTTAAAAGTAAAAAAAGAAAAAGCCTCTGATGATCACGCGACGAAAGCATTTTTTCTCTAACCACTTCAGCCGAAGAGGTTGTAGAAAAAAAAAAAAGCCTTTAAAAGCCTCTGGCGATCCCAGCTGAGTTGCCTGATCGTCAGAGGCTCCTAAAAACATTTTTTTCTGCAACCTCTTAAGGTTGTAGAAAAAATGCTTTTAAAATCTGGATTTTTTAATCTGTCTCGGGCCAAATTATTTAATGGGTTTTATATTGTCTTTTAAATTTTGTAATCTGTGTGTTTTATCTTTTTTGGCTGTTCACCGCCCTGAGTCCTTCGGGAGTAGGGCAGTATATAAATCTAATAAAATGAACATGATAAAAAAAAAATTGGCCATGCCCACTCAGTCACATTACCCCCCCACCAAGCCACACCCACAAAATAAGCCACGCCCACAGAACCGGTAGTAAAAAAAATTAGAACCCACCCCTGCCTAGACCCCTTCTTGAAGCTTGCTGAACTAGATGAAATTGTTCGGTGTTGAGGTGGGTGACAGTCCCATTAGCACTTTTGATGGGTTTCTGCAATTCTGCCACGATTTCCTTTTTTTTCCAAGGTTCTTTTTGGGAGTGCCCGCCCGCTTCCTTCCCAGCTGAATGAGATAACTCCTATTAGTCAAAATGTTAAGGGATGTGGGGCTAATTGGGCGACGTGAATCACTACAAACTGTTGCTGATGGAAGCCCAGGCTTAACTAAACCTGCAGAAAGCCACTGCGAACGGACAAAGAGCCGGCTGGGTGAGAGAGAAGATCTTCTTGATCCGTGGGGAGATTTAGATGAAAGCAAAGCTTTGCTGAACCTGGTGGGGAAGCATTTTTATCCGGATGCCCGTCCTGGAGACGGGCATCAGCCGGGATTTAGTTCAAAAGCTCAGCTCTTCCTTCCCTTCTCCATGGATGTTTATACAGGAGTAACCCTTTGGCTGGCCATATCAATTTGAGAAACAAACAAAGGACTATATTTATATGACTAATACGTCTCCGGCATCGCTTATCTTCTTTGAAGGGAGGAACGCAAACCCTGTTACTACCAGCAATCATGGATGGAGGACAAAGAGCTGAGGTGGCGCAGTGGTTAGAGTGCAGCTGACTGCTACTTCAGCTGACTGCTAGTTCAGCAGATCAGCGGATCAAATCTCACTGGCTCAAGGTTGACTCAGCCTTCCATCCTTCCGAGGTGGGTAAAATGAGGATCCAGATTGTTGGGGGCCATATGCTATTTAGTATACTGTCTTTGGTGTAAGCCGCCCAGAGTCCTCGGAGAGTGGGTGGCATAGAAATTTGATTAATAAAATAAATAAATAATAATAAACTTCAGATTAACAGATTAACAGAGTTGGAAGGGACCTTGGAGTCATCTAGTCCAACCCCCACGCCCAAGCAGGAGACCCTATACCATTTCTGACAAATGGCGGTCCAATCTCTTCTTAAAAGCCTCCAGTGATGAAGCTCCCACAACCTCTGAAGGCAGGTATGAAATACAGGTAGTCCTTGACTTGCGACCACAACTGAGCCCGGAAGTTCCATTCTTAAGAGAGACATTTGTTAAGTGAGCTTTGCCCCGTTTTACAACCTTTCTTGCCTCAGCCGTTAAGTGAATCACTGCAGTTGATCACACGGTTGTTAAGTGAATCTGGCTTCCCCATTGAGTTTGCTTGTCAGAAGGTCGCAAGAGGGGATCACCTGACCCCGAGGGACACTGCAGTTCTGGGAGTTGAAGTTCACCCATCTTAAAATGGCCGCGGTTGAGAAATGCCACCCTACTAGACTGTCTTCTGCTTCATAACTTGACTCGTTCTTTTGGGGAGGCCACAGAACCCACCTTATCAAATTGATTTGATTTTTTTCCCCATCATCAACCAGAGGGTCTTTCCTGCTCAGGCATTAAGGTAAAGATAAAGATAAAGGCTCCCCTCTCACATAGGTGCTAGTAGTTCCCAACTCTAGGGGGCGGTGCTCATCTCCGTTTCAAAGCCGAAGAGCCAGCGCTGTCCAAAGACGTCTCCGTGGTCATGTGGCCAGCATGACTCAATGCCAAAGGCGCACGGAATGCTGTTCCCTTCCTACCAAAAGTGGTCCCTATTTTTCTACTTGCATTTTTTACCTGCTTTCGAGCTGTTAGGTTGGCAGAAGTTGGGACAAGTCATGGGAGCTCACCCCGTTACGCGGCGCTAGGGATTCGAACCACTGAACTGCCAACCTTTCAATCGACAAGCTCAGCGTCTTAGCTACTGAGCCACCACGTCCTCAGGCATTAATCGGATGCCATCAGACCATCCCCCAGGATGAAAAGGGGGGGGGGGGGGGGGGGGGGGAGGAGGAAATGGTGTGTGTGTGGGAAGGACTCTTCTGACAACCCACAAACTGGATAAGGAAGCAGAATTTCTTCTTGGGAGACCAGAAAAGTTGCTTCTTAACTTTATGGATGGCCTTCAGGGAAATGAATATATATATATATATATTTAAAAATTCTGCTTCTTGCTTGCCTGTGACTTTCATTCTTTGAGGGAGGAGTGGGGGGTGGGGGTGGTGATGCATTTTTAAAAATGTTGTTGAGCTCTTCTTTTCTTCATTATTTAGCCATGAATTTCTCACTTGTTTGGAAATGCATCCATCATGTCTTATATTTGGTCGTATAACTTTCATTTATCATGGTGGAGTTGACATCGTTTTTCCCCTGAAGAAGAGAAAATTATATCAGACTAAACCGCTAATAATTCGAGCTCTCTATTAAGGGACCTACTTTCCTTCAACTCAGTATGCTCTGGATCTATTGGACTACGACATCCAACATCCCCAGCCAGCAGCATCCAACTGTCGTATTGGTTGCATTATACATACTACATGTGGGGGATATACACTAAGCAACGTCCATTTTCATAGATTAGCAAGTGATAGAAATCAGGACATTTATTTATTTATTGGTCCGATTTTGTCAAGTATTTGCAAGCCATTGGCACGTGTGTCATTCAGACACTAATGGAGGCAGAAAGTGTCTCCACCTCTTTGTGGAAAGGAGGGGCTTACACTGAGTATAAAACCCCCTCTAACCTTTCCACCAAGCTCTCTTCTTACGTTTGTTCTCAGTGAGAGATGATCTTTGATCAGGGTGGTCACACATGCTGTGTGCCCCCTATACTATAATGTATATCAAGAAAGCCTTTGTAAATAGTTAATGTTTTGTTACATGATTAAATACATTCAAGATGTTTGTTTATGCATCTGCCTTGGATTATTCTATGCTCCTGGGTGTTTTCTACGATCCCAATTTCCACAGATTTATATGCTGCCCTTCTCCGGAGACTCAGGGCAGCTTACAATGCATTAAGCAATAGCCTTCATACTTTTTGTATATACCTGCTTAGTAGGGCTTTCGCCCCCCCACCCAGCGGTGTTCTTTTTTATACAAAGTCAGCTTATTGCCCCCACAATCCGGGTCCTCATTTTACCTACCTCGGAAGGATGGAAGGCTGAGTCAACCTTGAGCCTGGTGAGATTCGAACTTGCAGTAATTGCAGACAACTGGTGCTACTTAACAGCACTTATATTAAGTGCTTACATTATATTAAACCAGTGTTTGTCGATCTTGGCTATTTCAAGATGTGTGGACTTCAACTCCCAGGATTCCCCATGCCAGCTGGGGAATCCTGGGAGTTAAAGTCCACATCTCTTCATGCGATCAAAGTCGAGAAACATTGCATTAAGCCACTTATAGGGAATCCTGATTACCGTAATTGGGACCAGAATTCTGGTCATAAGTCACTGTGGTTGTTAAGACCCCACATTACCGCTTTTCCCACCATTTTCATGGCAGTTGTTAAGCGAATCTTGTGGTCTTAAGTCTGAACCCATTCTCCCAAATGGGCATTTTTTTTTACTGCTCAGCTTCCTGTACTGAATTTTGAGCGAAGCTGTTGTGTGAACACAGCAGCCGTGAACACAGATTTAAGAAGGCATATATGGTGCATTTCTGCAACGAAACAATGTACAGTATATTATTCCCTATGCAAGCACCTTAGAGTAAGCATGGCTATTTTCAAATATTCCTCCACTGCAGAACACCATTCAATTAAGAGCCCCAAAATTAATTATCTGTCTGACTAGCTCTGGAGTCAGAGTTCAGATCTCATTTCTTCCTTGCCTACCTACCATCTCAGCTCGGAGCCTGCCGACGGAGTAAAATAAGAATCTGCTACATGAAACACTGGGAACCAATTCACATCTCATCTGTTGGATGGGACCAGCAGGTCAGTTTTCAAAACGGCCTGGCATGTCCTTTTCTTCGCTTCTGATCCTGTTGAGATGTTGGTTGGCATGCTCTTCTCGCCAGCTTTGGAAATCAGCTTGAGCTCTGCCAGATCCAGCTTTGGTGTGCAGCAAAGGACTAACTAACAACTATGACTGCCAATTCACACCCCTCTGTGGTTGGTTTTCAAACCAAGGCCCAAGGAAGGCTACAGCTGCCTTGAGACTGACTGCCTTACAGCTGCCTTCTTTGGAATTATTTTAAAAACCATGTTTGGGTTTTTTTTTTATTACCCTTTTATAAATTAGCTGGAAATCTCACACGAGTTTGGGCAGCTACATTTGGCTCGCTGGAGGGATCTCTAGAGGGAAAGGAAGGCGGATTTTGGCAGATGCATTTAATAGATAGAGAGCAAGTGGATAAACAGATGAGGCTGAGGAATTAACAGCCCAGCTTAGGGTGACTGAAGATTTATGGGAGCTGCCTAATTCTTCGCAGAAATCCAATTCTTCGTAAGAAAATAAAAAACAAGATAAGGGTGGATGACCCGAATAGCCTACACGAACAGACCTGCTTGGTGTAATTTTGTAGAGTTGTGCAAATCATTTTGAGAAGCTGTTTTGGAAAGTAGCACCAGGATATTGGTCTGGTTTCAATGCAGTGAATGCTGAAGGACTCTCTTCTTGCACCGGATTGGACCCAAGTATTTCAAGAGTGATTCCAGAGTCGATCAGTAATGGGTGCTCCATCACTGGAGGTTTTCGAGAAGAGATTGGACAGCCGTTTGCCCAGAAATGTTATAGGATCTCCTGGCATGGACTAAGAAGACCTCAAAGGTCCCTTCCAACTCTGTTATTCCATAATTCTGTAATTCCAGAAGGACATTAAAGAGAGAAGCAACCTAGAGTCAAGAACGTTTCTGACAGTGAGAACAATTAATCAGTGGAACGGTTTGCCTCCAGAAGTTGTCGGTGCTCCATCACTGGAGGTTTTCAAGAAGAGATTGGACAACGCTGCCAAAGACCTACTTGGCAAAGCCACACAGAGTCCAGAATCAAACAGAGATGCCGACTGGGAACAGAATTAACAACGTTGCTTTCCTGCAAAGGGCCCACGTGCTTTTGCTCTTCTTTTAAGCCTTATGGGAGCTGCCAATCATCACCAGGCCTTACTCCCGAGTTGTCCCTTTTGTTTTAACTGTTCTTGCCTTCTGGCAGCTCTGCGCATGCCACACTAGGAACAGGCTCCTCCTGTTCCTCTGCCTCTCTGCTGTTCAACTCTGGAGGCTCTGGAGTCCACGCATAACTCCCAGATGGCCCTGGTCCCATCTCTGCCTCCGACGCAGAGCCCTCGTCCGAGCCTTCCCCAGCCTCCTCACTGTCTCAGTCCGCTGCCAGCTTCGCAGGCTGCTGGCAGGCCACAACAGGCAGAGGGTCAGACTAGAAAACCTCCAAAGTCCCTTCCAACCCCATTATTCTATGTTTCTCCTTTTGTTGTCTCAACCTTCATATCTACTGGGATTTGTCTGTTGGGATACTCAGTCATGGTTGCACCTCAGTGTACTTTTCCAAAAGGCAATTGGACTTTCTTGATTTTTTTCCTCCCTTGAAAACATTTCGCTTTTCATCCAAGAAGCTTCTTCAGTTCTGAAGAAGTGAATTTACCAAGAACTGAAGAAGCTTTTTGGCTGAGAAGTGAAACCTTTTCAAGGAAAATGAAAAACAAAACAACACGAAACCAGAAAGTCCAGCTGCCTTTTGGAAGAAACGCCTTTGGGATTGTGGCTGTAGGGTAGGTTCAGTGGTGAACTGTAAAATTTGTTACTACCGGTTCTGTGCGCGTGTCTTGGTACGGGATAATGTGACTGAGTGGGCATGGCCAACTTTTTTTTTTTTTAACTTTTAAAAACGTTTTTTCTACAACTTCTTCAGCCGAAGAAGTTGCAGGAAAAAAATGCTTTTAAAAGCCTCTGACGATCCCAGCTGAGCCGCACGATCATCAGAGGCTTTTTTAAAAAAAACTTTTAAAAGCATTTGTAGAAAAAATGCTTTTAAAAGTAAAAATTAAAAAAAAGCAGCCTCTGATGATCGCGCGGCCTCAGTGGGGCTGGGGGGGGGTTGGGCAGGGATTTTTGCTACCAGTTCTCTGAACCAACCGCCGTCATCGCTACCGGATCGGGCGAACCAGGAGCATTTTATCCCCGGGTAGGTTGTATACCTTGCCGTGAAAATGCTAACCAAAGCCGAAGGCTTCTTAAATTTGGAGTAGAATCTGTCCCATCCAGATTCCCAACTTCCCATTCCATCCCTCTGGTTTGTAGCCAAGACAGCCTCCGGATCAGAAAGCAACGAGCCGGCCCTGAGAAGGGGCTTCCCTAAGGAGGTGAACTACTTGTTCAGGACTCGATTCATTTGCCTGGCCAACCTTGAATTTCATCAAAAGCTGGATGGTTATTTTCCCCTCCCACCCGAGGGACCTTCGCTTCTTAGCCCAGATGAAAGATCTAAGGGAACCACGGAGAAGCAAAAATTTTATTTATGTGATGAAAGGGTCTCGTGGGAAGGGGAGGGGGGTGGAAGGGGGGTGGGTAGATCTGCCACAGACCACTAACTTGCTGCTCAATTTTCAGTTTGAGTGAAATGTCAAGGTGTATTTTGAAGGTTTCTGTGCAGTTGGAGGGATTATGAAGGCAGCCAAGACTCCGGAGGGAGGACTGAAACCAGATCTCATTCCAGCGGCAAGGAAAAAAAAAAGGGGGGGGGAACCACAAGAAAGGAGTGATAGTATTGAGGGACAGGGAATTATCTATTCCGTCCGGAGATTTTTATTTTGTTTTGGGGATGTCTGAGACTGCAAGGGTTCAGCACAGAGGCAGGGGTTCTCCTGGAGGAACTGAGACTGAAATACAGGTCGTCCTCGACTTTACGACCACAATTGAACCCGACGTTTCTGTTGCTAAGCGAGACGTTTTTGCCCTGGGAGTTTTGCCTCACTTTTACGACCTTGCTTGCCACAGTCCTTAAGGGAACCACTGCAGTTCTTAAGTTAGTAACCCAGTTGTGAAGAGACTCTGGCTTCCCTATTGACTTTGCTTGTCAGGAGGTCACAGAAAATGGATCCCATGACCCCAGCACACTGCAGCCATCGTAACTATGAATCAGTTGCCATGTGTCTGAATTTTGATCATGTGACTGCAGGGATGCTGGACTGTCCTGGCTGTCCTCTGCTACCAATGTGGTCGACCGGGATGAATGTAAATTTGAAACCATCCACGTCTGGACAGCACTTGGTGGAAATCACTGCTTTGATAGCAGTCTTCCAGTATCTCAGGGGCTGCCCCAAAAAAGAGGGAGTCAAGCTATTCTCCAAAGCACCTGAAGGTAGGACAAGAAGCAATGGGTGGGAACCTTCCTCCTCCTCTTTCTCCTCCTTACCTTCCTCTTCCTCCTCCTCCCTCTCTCCCTCCTTCACCCTCCTCTTTCTTCTTCTCCTCCTCCTCTTCTTCCTCCTTTCCCTATGCTTTCTCCTTCTTCTCTTAGGGGACTGGAGGCTAAAACATATGAAGAACAGTTGCAGGAACTGGGTATGTCTAGTCTGATGAGAAGAAGCACTAGGGGAGACAATATCTCAGGGGCTGCGACAAAGAAGAGGGAGTCAAGCTCTTCTCCAAAGCACTTGAGGGCAGGACAAGAAGCAATGGGTGGAAACTCATCAAGGAAAGAAGCAACTTAGAACTAAGGAGATTTACCTACCTACCTACCTACCCTACCCGACTAACTAACTAACTAACTCACTCACTCACTCACTCACTCATTAGCTCACTAACTAACTAACTAACTAACTAAGGACACCTGACTAGGCGGCTCAGTGGCTAAGACACTTGTCGATCAGAAAGGTAGGCAGTTCGGTGGTTCGAATCCCTAGTACAGGTCTTCTGCGGGAGTAGCGGTTGGACTAGATGACCTCCAAGGTCCCTCCCAACTCTGTTACTGAACTGGACCTAGAAATTTCCTGACAACGAGAACAATTCATCAATGGAACTGCCCGCCTCCAAGAGTTATGGGTGCTCCAACACTGGAAGTTTTTAAGACGAGATTGGACAACACATTTGTCTAAAATGGTATAGGGTTTCCTGCCTAAGCAGGGGGTTGGACTAGAAGACCTCCCAGGTCCCTTCCAACTCTGTGATTTTCTATTCTGGTCTACTGAACTTCAGAGCCATGGGCGCCCCCTAGGGCAAGGTCGTCACAAGGACTTCCTCTGCATGTTTGCGTGTGAGAAAAAGCAATTTCACACATGTGCAAGAGAGCAAGGACCAGCCATAACAGAAAATTGGCAGAGCAATTTAAGGCCCACTTATCAAGTGGCATACCTAGGGCCTGGAATGGTCAAGAATGCTTGACTGTGATGGATGGTGTAGCAAAGACACCAGCTGCAAATGCCAGCTAGAGAGAAAGCTTCTCCAGACATCCAAGGTTATGGTTTGGTGTGCAAATCGCACACACACACACACACACACACACACACACACACACACATACAGAGAGAGAGAGAGAGAGCTAAATTTACTCTACTTTTGTCAAGGTAGAGAAGAAATCCACCCCTTTATATTCTGTTAATCAAGGCATCCTCATGTTTTGCACAATCGTGTAGACAGGACCATATAAGGAGAAGGATTTATTAAAAGAGAGGAGTTGGGCATTTACGAGTGAGTTGAGATGAATTTACAGAGAGAGTAGCAGGCGCTATCACAACTGATTACCCCTTTTATCAAATGCTAGACTGGGACCTGAGATAATGACAACAATAACAACCACGATAAATTCTCCTTCAGATGTAGGTTTTTAAGGACGCAACAACCAAATTGGTTTATTACGGGAAAGTTATGAATCCATTACGAAAGAATTCTAGGAAAAGCCTTCGTAGTACAGTGGTCTAAAGCACCCTGTTATTAACACCAGCTGCCTGCAATTATTGCAGGTTTGAATCTCACCAGGCTCAAGGTTGACTCAGCCTTCCATCCTTTCTAAGGTAGGTGAAATGAGGACCCAGATTGTGGGGGCAATAAGCTGACTTTGTATAAATATACAAAAGTATGAAGGCTATTGCTTAGCGCATTGTAAGCCACTCTGAGTCTCCGGAGAAGGGCGGCATATAAATAAATAAATAAAAAGCTGGATGTGAAACGCGAGCTTGGGCAAATGCGGGGCGGGTGTCCACACCCATCATTCAATGCACCCCACCCCTTTGCGCATGCACGCGTGACCCCCCACACTCTCCCCACTTTTGCCACGTGATGGCAAAAAGGTTACCGGTGGACCTGGTAGGTCCATTTTTCGCCCTCCCCAGGCTCCAGAGGCTTTCTTGGAGCCCGGGGAGGGTTAAAACTGCCTTCCCCCCATCCCTGAGGCCCTATGGAGGCTGAAAACAACCTGTTTCCCGACTTCTGGTGGGCCCAGAAGGCCCGAAAATCAACTGGCTGGAGCTGAGCTAGGGCAACTTTCATGTGCCCACAGATATGGCTCCGTGTACCACCTGTGGCATGCGTGCCATAGGTTTGCCATCGCGGCCCTAGGACATTGCAACATCATAAATACGAGTCAGTTGCCAAGTGTCTGGATTTTGATAGCATGACCTCGGGGATGCTGCGGTGTGAAAAATGGTCATAAGTCACTTTTTTCAGTGCTGCTGTAACTTCCAATAGTCACTAAACAAACTGTTCTAAGTTGAGGACTACCTGTTCCAAATCCTTGCAACGCTTTCCCACCTGCCCGGTGCCTTGTGCCCAGTGATGAAATTCATTTTTTTTTTTTACTACCAGTTCTGTGGGCATGGCTTGGTGGGCATGGCAGGGGAAGGCTACTGCAAAATCCCC
>WNWU01000059.1:2785685-2810684 GCA_012654045.1 Ptyas mucosa | reverse complement strand
TTCCCACCCCACTCCAAGGGAAGGATACTGCAAAATCCCCATTCCCATCTCACTCCAGGGGAAGGATACTGCAAAATCCCCATTCCCATCTCACTCCAGAGGAAGGATACTGCAAAATCCCCATTTTCTCCCCACTCTGGGCCAGCCAGAGGTGGTATTTGCTGGTTCTCCGAACTATTCAAAATTTCCGCTACTGGTTCTCCAGAACTGGTCAGAACCTGCTGGATGTCACCCTTGCATGTGCCCTTTTCTTTTGTGTGAAGGACTCAATTTCTACTCATCTCTTATTTTGGCAGTGGACAAACTCTAATCTCAAGCTGTTTACTTCTGAACATCTGAGAAGGAACTTTCACAATGCTCCTCTTTAGCCCCGTTGCTTCCCCCCCCCCCTCTCGGCTTAATAGCCTTAGGAGGCGAGCTTTTATTTTGAGGAACGTTCTTCAGATCCTTGCATTTTTTATATTGCTACATTATCCACTTGTGAGTCACATAAAAGAAACTGTGTTTTAAGAGGATTTTCAGATTAGTGCTGTGCGGAAGAATTCCATTGCATTTTTAAAAACCCCGATTCTTATTTCAAGAGAAATTATTTTTGAAGTTGTTTTCAAACGAGAAGAGAATTTCAGAGGAATTCGCATGGCGTGATTGGGTTGCTCTGGTGTGTATTGAAGTCATAAGAGCCAAAGAATGAAGGTCGATACCCTACTTGCTTGGACAATTGTTTCTCCAGCATTCTGCAACCTTCTCAACTCCCACGTCTGGGCTGTACGTGCAACCAGAAAAGCTGAGCATTGATGGAAAGAGATGCCACCAAACACAACAGCAGCACTAAATCCAATCCCCTGCCACTTCCAGAAAGAAGAGACCAGAAGGGTCTCAAGTTACTTGAGAATAAAGCAGAAGAGCAAGTACTGTTTGCCAAAGGAGAGAGAGATCTTTCAAGAAACTGCCCGACTAATTTGGCCACAGCATTGTTGGACCTTTCCATGAGTGGTGTGGTGGCCTAGAGGTGGAGCTCTCGTCTCACAATCAGGAGGCTGTGAGTTCGATCCTAGGTAGAGGCAGGTATTTCTCTCTCTCTGGGCACAATGAGAATATATCTGCTGAACAAAACTTTGCACTGGTGACAGGAAGGGCATCTGGTCAGTAAACCATTCAGCTCCATTCAGTTGCCCAGACTCCACCCCACAAGGGATTATGGGGTTGTTAAAAGAATATAATTGTTGGACCTTTCCATAATTGATCTTTTAATGCTTTGGTTAGGTTGGAGGCGACATCATCTCTGGTTCTATGAGTTGCTTTGATCGTTAGGGCCAACAGTCAGAGATGGATGAGGGGAATGGCCTTTCCACGCACGGCTCTGAGCTAGTGACGCACTTAACTCCACCTTCTAATTCTGCCTACTCTTCTCCTACAAGAATGTTATGTTAGCAATCACACAGAGCTTGGCCCTTTCCCTACTAAACATCTAGACTATTAGGTCCATTTCCATTCATTTTAATGTGTCATTCTGCTGAATAATTACCTGGTATCTTTTTCAGTTTATGTCCATGAGCACCTCCTGTAAAACGGGGGTCTTTCCCGAATTCAAACCTGTAGCAGTGATGGAATTCAAATTTTTTTTACTACCAGTTCTGTTGGCATGGCTTGGTGGGCATGGCAGGGGAAGGATACTGCAAAATCCCCATTCCCTCCCCACTCCTGGGGGAAGGATATTGCAAAAACTCCATTCCCACTCCACTCTGGGACCAGCCAGCTACTCAAAATTTCTGCTACCGGCTTTCCAGAACCTCCTGAATAGCATAGCTTGAATTCAATGTGCATTGGGATTTGCATGATCGGGTTAATTCAGGAAAAGCAACAACAACAGGTTTAGAAATACAGGTGCCCTTTAATTTAATTTAACTTAATTAATCCGATTTATATGCACCATTTATATGGTGGAAGTTGTCAGATAGGTGACAACTTTCTAACAAGATTATTATTATTATTATTATTATTTTAAAAAGGAAGCTGATAGGGTTGGGGAAGAAATCTTAAAAGAGGTTTATGATATGAAGTTTCTCTCAACAGACTCTTTAAGTAGATTGAAATATATCTCCTCTTTGGACGATTCTGTCAGAAAGACTCAAGTTCTCAGTTCCTCTAAAAGATGGAATATATCTGACATGTACTTACTGAGACATGACTTCTGACGTCTTATAACTTTTTAAAAATATAAGACACGCGGAACGTTTGATACTAACCATGTCAAATAACAGATGAGCAAAGACTCCGTAATAAGAGTTATTAATGTAACATTGGCAAGGGAATGATCAAACATCTGAATTGTGTTGGTTCAATTAGTTGGAAACGGAAGGAAAAAGGACCTTCAAAGATCAAAGACTCTTCCTCCCCAGAAAATGACAATTAAAAAAAAAAAAAGTTAAAGAAAAAAGATGCAAGATCTCAATCTTTTATTGTAGAGACGTTTCTTTACCTAGAGTTGAAAGTTCACTTTACAGCAGCTCATTGCATGTCTTGGGCTGGGTTAGAATTTAGAACAGAATAGAGCTGGAAGGGATCTTGGAGGCCTTCTAGTCCAGCCCTCTGCTCAAGGAGGATAACTTATACCATTTCAGGTAAGTGACTGTCCAGTCACTTCTTAAAAACCTCCAGTGATGGGGCCCCCATGATTTCAGGAGGCAAGCTGTTCCAACGGTTAATTATCCTCACTGTTAGGAAGTTTCTCCTTAATTCCAGGTTGCTTCTCTCTTTGATTAGTTTCTAACCATTGTTGCTTGTCCTGCCCTCTGGTGCTTTGGAGAATAATTTGACCCCCTCTTCTTTGTGGTAGCCTCTCAAATACTGGAATACCACTATCATGTCACCCCTAATTCTTTTTTTCTTTAGACTAGCAAACCCAAAACCTGAAGCCATCCTTCATATGGTTTACTCTCCAGGCCTTTGATTATCTTAGTTGCTCTTCTCTGAACTTTTTCTAAAGTCTCAACACCTTTTTTGTACTCTGGTGACCAAAATTGGCTGCTCTGAGAGAAAAATAAGGAGCAAACTCTAGGCAGGTTGCCTTGAGATCCCTGGGCAAAGATCTATAAACAATCTAAATCAGGGGTGTCCAATCTTCGCAACTTCATGACCAATGGACTTCAATTCCCAGAATTCCTGAGCCAGCCACGAGTCCACACAGGTCGTAAAGTGGACGTAGTTGCCCATTCCTGCTATCTAGGGACATTGATTGACAGCAGTTGGACAATTTGCAGGCATTTCTCCACAGTTCCGTTTGAAGCTTCTAAGCTAAGGCTTCTGTTGAGATCATCTCCCTCATACTCTACAGCAGGGGTCTCCAACCTTGGCAACTTTAAGACTTGTGGACTTCAACTCCCAGAATTCCTCAGCCAGCTTTGCTTAAAGTTGCCTTAAGTCTTAAAGTTGCCAAGGTTGGAGACCCCTGCTCTACAGGAGACCATTCCCAAAGTAGAGACATTTGGCAGATGTTCCTCCCTGCAAGCCTTCCTCAGAGCAACCGATCAGAAAGGAGGACTCCTTGCGGCATTTATAGTCCGTGAGGAATTTGAATTCCGTGAGGTTGGTTGGTGTTGAGAGCACCTTAGGAAGCATCGGTTGATTGGTGGTTGGGAAGAGTGCCAGTTCTATTTTGATTGGCCTGCCTCATTGTGTACAGTTTAAATCAGGCACTTGACCAGGTGGTAGATTGTACCTAGTTCCATCGATAGGTTGGCGGCTCCTTTGAGTGCCATCAAGGGTTTTTTTTTTGCAGACGTTTAGCCTTGAGACCTTGAAGAGAGCTAGATGGACAAGTAGTAGAGGCTGCTGAAAAGTAAATTTACAGAAAAAGATGCATAGGATTTCAATCCTTTCTTAAGACAGGTGGCTATAGAAATCAAACAAGAAACTAAAGTGATTACTAGTGCTGAACTGATTCTAAGGGCTCGTTGTGGCTGGCCAGCGGCCAGCAGAGCTGGCAGCAGATTCGGACAGTGAGGAGGTTGGGGAAGAACGTGGGCCAGTCCTGGAGTCTGGGGAAGGCTCGGGCGAGGGCTCCGAGTTTGAGGCGGAGAGGTGGCCAAGGCCATCTGGGACTTATGTGCTGCCTCTGGAGCCTCCAGAGTCTGATATCAGTGAGGCAGAAGAACAGCGGGAGCCTGTTCCCAGTGTGCGCATGCGCAGGGCTGCCAGGAGACAGGAACAATTAAGAAAACAGGGTCAACTTGGGAGTAAGGCTTGGAGTTGATTGGTCCCTCCCATAAGACATAAAAGAGGAGCGAACAGGACGTGAGCGTTTGCAGGAAGCAATTAGTTCATCTGACCGGTAAAAGTTTGGAAAAGCTCTGTTTGACTCTGTGCTAAGTTTGGCCTTGCCCTGAGTGTGGCAATTAGTTTTCTGGCAGCATTCCAAGGGAGATAAGGTGGGTGTTTGTAAACACTCCCCTGAAAGACTGTTTGGGAAGCCTTTCAGACTGGGAATGATGAATAATTCACAGCCGTCTGAATAAAAGAGGTTTGCCGGGACTAAGATTGTGCTGTATACTTTCTAAGGAAGCCTAGGTCAGAACAGGGCTGACCCGATACACAGTTCAACCAAGCTCTCCCCAGGGAAGGTGAAGTTGGAGTAATCCAGGCTAAGGATGGTCTGTCCTTCACTTGGTTCTTCAGGTCTTCCAACAAAGACTTCCCTACCTAACCAACATTTGGATGGTTGTTTGATAAAGCCAGGAAGAAAGAAAGAACTCCTTGTAAGAGCAGAAGATCCGTTTCTTCAGGTCTTTTATAGAGCCTTAATGCGAGCAAAATATTGTTTTATTTGCAGGGTCCCATTTCCAACACGCCTGACAATCTGTATCCCTTAAGCTGTTATCTTTAATATATAAACAGCAAGGGCTGTTTCCTTTAATATATGTTGCATGCTATTTTAGGCAACCCCAAAACGAACAATCATAAGATAAAATAACAGCTAACAAGCGCGCACTTCAGCACCCTGTGAAGTCCCTGGAATTTCTCATTCCTCTAGACAAAGTTAACTAGGCCTGTACTGAATGTTCTTCTGAAGTAGTTTGAGACTGAAATATGTCCTCGCTGCTCTTTAATGTTCGTCTGTGAAAAGTATGGGAGCTACTGTTGCTACCCAATCACTGGGGACCTTGATATTATGGTTTATTGCTCTTTCATTCTCTGTTCTAGAGGGAACCTAACCAATGGAACCAACCTGGAACATGTGAAGTCATCATGGACGATCAGGTAATCATCATGAATGATCAAATGATCATCATGATCAGGTAGTCATTATGGAAGATCAGATAATCACCCTGATAACAAGGAACCTGATAAACAGTGAGGACCTTCTCAGCCTGTTCATAAGAGTGTTCCTATCCCATTGGCTCTATCATTGTGGCCACTTAACAGAATAACAGAGTTGGAAGGGACCTTGGAGGTCTTCTAGTCCAACTCCCACTCCAGCAGGAGACCCTCTACCATTTCAGACAAGTGGTTGTCCAATCTCTTCTTCAAAACCTCCAGTGATGGAGCACTCTGAAAGCAAGCCGTTCAGGGATGGGATTGACAAATTTTAGCAACCAGTTCTCTGGCTGGTTGCTGGGTGGGCGTGGCCATGGGGGCATGGCCTACTCAGCCTCCTGCAACATGGTGGTGGTGGGCCCTGCAAAGGCCAGAAACGAGCCCGTTTCTGGACTTCCGGTACTTCCGGTACTTCCGGCACTTCCGGCACTTCCGGTACTTCCGGTACTTCCGGTACTTCCGGTACTTCCGGTAGCCCTGTTTTTTGCTGTCCCCAGGCTCCAGGGGCTTTCCTTGAGCCTCCGGGAGGGCCAAAACAGCCTCCCTCAGGCTCTGGAGGCCCTCCAGAGGCTGGAAATGGGCCCATTTCTGGACTTCTGGGAGGCCTGTTTTTCGCCCTCCCAGAGCCTTCATGAGGGCCTTTGCACTTACCTGGCATCCAAAACGGGCCATGTGGAAACTCCTGGGAGGGGCAGGGTGGGGTGGGCAGGGCCAGCCAGTCCTTGCAACTACCAGTTCGGCAAACCAGATGTAAAATTAGCATCCGGTTTTCCCGAACCGGTCTAAACTGGCTGAATCCCACCCCTGAAGCCATTCCGTTGATTAATTGTGAGTGAATGTCTCAACTGATCTGGAAAATATTAGATAATGGTTGCACTCGGCTGTCATGTTTTGGATATTGGGGTCACGTCATTGATGACAAAACAGGGGTTCCACCAACATCCACCCACTAAGGGTCAGAAAAATGTCTGGAAGGAGTCCGCCTGAAAAAAACAGCAACTTATTCCACCTCTATCTGAAAAGAAAATCCAGGTTATTTGGGTCAGCAACCAATCTGAAATGCAGGTCAAATGCCACTAAAGAGAAGCAAGAAGCAGAAATCTCTAGACTTGTGTTAACTAAATTGAAGACGCCGGTCGCTCCCTTGGAATCACATGCCAGAAGCCGCACAAGGAAAAAAAAGAAAAAGGAAAAGAAAAGGAACAGAAGCAGATTGTCACTTCGATTTAACTTCTTGGGAAATACACCATCCCGTGATTAAAGATTAAATTTGCCTCTGAAAGACCATCCTAAAAATGGGGGGGGGGGGGTATTTACAAGGAGAATATTACAGCTAGTCCCCAATTTACGACCAGAATTGAGCACAACGTTTCTGTCACTAAGTAAGATCTTTGTTAAGTGAGTTTTCCTCCATTTTGCTTTCCAGAGTTGTTAAGTGAATCACTGCAGTTGTTAATTCAGTCACATGATTGTTAAGTGAAGGTAACTTCCCTGTTGACTTTGTTGGCCAGAAGTTTGCAAAACACAATCCCCAAAACGTCTGAATTTTTAATCCCATAACTAAGGGAAGGTTGCAATGATCTCAAAGGTAAAAAAATGGTTATAACTCACTTTTTTTCAGTGTCATCGTAACTCTGAGCGGTCACTAAATGAACTGTTGGTAAGGTAGGGACTATCTATATTTCTCCAAAGTGCCTGTCTCTCTCTCTCTCTTTTTTAAAAAAATATTATTATTATTTGCAACCTCTGGTGCGGTAAGAAAAAAAGGGGGGGAGGTTGGAACACAGGAAATGAAAATAAAACCAGCATTCTGGTTTTAATGAAGCATTGCAAATGGAGGTGCCTTTCACTCTTACAGATGTAACACACCTTCCGCTGACATGTACCGGGGTTTAATGCGATGCTCGTGCAACTACGCTGTTCCTCCTCCCTCCCTCCTCCTTTCCTTCCCTCCCTCCTGCAGCACACATGGGGCTAGATTAAAAGGCTGGGCTTTGTGTTTGTTTACTTGTGCAGAAATGATTTTTCTAACATTGTTCTTGCCTCACTTAAGGAACATTTCATTTGCAAAGCAATTACCAGAGCGCTGGGCTAGGAAGCAGATTTGCCAGCGAGCGACAAGGCATCGGTTTTGCGCTGAAGTCATGTGAAAAGAGAAGAGATTCCCAGCTGAGGAGAAACAACATCTGGCCCCAGGAAAGGAGACTTTGGATCAACGCGTCCAAGGTTTCTCAAACTTGACAACTTTTAAGTTGAGGGGGACCTCGACTCCCAGAATTCCCCAGCCAGGATGACTCGGGTTTAACAGATCGACGGAGTTGGAAGGGACCTTGGAGGTCTTCTAGTCCAACCCCTTGCTCAAGCAGGAGACCCTTTCATACAGAATAACAGAGTTATTATTAATAACAACCGCAAGACTCGCTTAAGAACTGCAGCGATTCACAGCACAACGGTGGCAAAAAGGTTCGTAAAATCAAACTCGGCTCAGAGGTGGGTTCTACTTACCTTTACCACAGGTTCGCAACACAAATCACTGATGAGGACATCCAGGGCGGTAGGCAGGGCCTCCTGCCGGTTTTACTACTGGTTCGTGCGAACCGGTCTGAACCGGGGCCAACCCACCACTGACCTGGCTCCCTTAACAATCGCCTTGCTTAGCAATTGTGGTCCCGATATTGTCGTAAGTTGGGGACTCTCTTGTGTTTTGGTCACCTGACCCTGGCAAGCAACTGATCACTTCCCAATCGACATCTTGGATAAAACAGGGGGAACAAATTTGCACTGTAGACTTGTGGCATTTGTATAAGATATGCTTCATTTTCCAGGCTGACATTTCAATGGTTGGACTCCGGAGAAGCCCTCCAGAGCAGGCCTGCACCGCCAAAATGTCATGGATTAACAAGTGGCTTTTATTTGTCTGAAATTCTGGCTCATTTCTCCCATGCTGAGATCCTCAGATTGCTTCTAGGCACCGTCCTCCATGAGAAGTAATTTCTTTCCCACTGAAGAAGACGTTCCACCAGCCCTTGTTGAATAACCGTTTACCAACACAGCAAAGGAAAATCAGCCAGATGCCTCAACAACTGTTGACAAAGCAAGTTTGCTAATCAACGAACTCACATCACCTGGCTAGGTTTATCTTAAAGCTAGCTCAGGTGAGCAACTTTCATCATGAAGTGTCTTCTACGTATTTTAGATCCAGAGGAAGAGAGAAATAGCTCAAGAAATTTCCCCATTATAACTTTTCTTTGCCTGGGGATGGATATTTCTAGCAGTGTAAAATTTCCCAATGTCTTAGACTTATAGCAGACAAGGTATAAGGTGTGATGTGGGGGCAATTCCTGTCACGTATAGTCTGCTACAGAATATTTGTGTATCAAATTTAGAATAGCCTTCCCCCCACTGAAGTGGACTGTAGCTAGCATGTCAGACTTTTCCCTAGTGCTGATCTCCAAACTTGGCAACTTTAAGGCTCGTGGCCTTCAATTTCCAGAATTCCCCAGTCAACCATGGGAAGCTCTGGGAGTTAAAGTCCACAAGCAGGGGTGAAATCCAGCAGGTTCTGACAGGTTCTGGAGAACCAGTAGCGGAAATTTTGAGTAGTTCAGAGGACCAGCAAATACCATCTCTGGCTGGCCCCACAGTGGGGTGAGAATGGAAATTTTGCAATATCCTTCCTCCAGGAGTGGGGAGGGAATGGGGATTTTGCAGTATCCTTCCCCTGCCATGCCCACCAAGCCATGCCCACCAAGCCACACCATGCCCACCAAGCCACGCCCAGAGGTAGTAAAAACATTTGAATTCCACCCCTGTCCACAAGTCTTAAAAGTTGCAAGTTTGGAGACCTCTGTTCTAGTTAGGTGCTCATCCTATGATCCACTGAAAGCTTCCAGCCAAGTCCAGGCTGAAGAGGTGTAGCAACATTTGCAAAGCTTCAAATGTATGCAAACACCACAGCGTTAAAGTGACTAAGGCAATGTCTTGCATTCCAGGAAATTGGGAGCTAGGAGATCTCCTGGAGAGACAAATTGAAGAGTCGCTCACAAGAGTCAGTGAAACTGTTCTGCCCCAGCTACGGACCCCAAAGAACGCAGCACACACAAAGTCTGTACAAACCTTAGTTTACTAAATTAATCAGTCTTTTTCAAATAAAGGCTGTTAATTAACTTTCTTAACAGCCTACAAGAATCCAAAGAATAAATAATCGTAATCTTACTATGGTTGGCAGAAAGCCCAGAAACAATTTGCAGGAAACTGATAAGAGAACTAAGATCAGGACATGAAGGAGAGTGAACGAAGTTGTTCCCTGCAAATTGCCTCAGTCGTCGTCCTTCCTTAAATAGGCTAAGGGGGTGGCCAATTGGCCCCAAGCCTTATTCTCGAGGAGACCTCCTCCTGAGGAGCCACTCCTGCCTTTTGGCAGCTCTGCGCAGCCGTGCATCAAGAAGAGGCTCCTCCTCTTCTTCCTCTTCACTTATGGGAGCTTCTGGAGGTTCTGAAGGCCCTGGCTGAATCCTCGCCTCTTGCACCACATCTTCTCCAGCCTCCTCATTGTCTGACTCGAGTGCCAGCTGCACAGGCTTCTGGCGCAGCACCACACCAGCCTCCTCGCTGTCGGAATCAGCTACTCGCTGACGGGCCACAACAGAAATCTGAGTCACACTATCAATGGATCATACACCACCACCTATGGCACTTGGCTTTTTTTTCCCTCCTCCTCCCGCAGTCTTTTAGGATAATTGACATGGCCTTTCTTGATCGCTGGATCTCATTGATGCTTGTGCTTAGTTCTTGCTCACTTTCTGATTGCACATCTGGTTCACTGCTTTGGCATCTATCGAAGAACAGAAAGAAGACACGTGAGAAGCTGATGGAGCTCTGATTGCAATCAGCAGGAGAAAAATACACCAGAGAGCAATGCTGACTCTCCCAAATTAATTCAGTTGCCAGAAGGGGTAGTTGTAACTCGACTGCAGAGGGCTAAGCGTGATGCAGGGATTCATGTTTCATCTTCCATTAGCATTGAAGGTCATCAGAAGTTCTGTTGTTGTTGTTAGTTGCGAAGTCGTGTCCGACCCATTGCAACCCCATGGACAACGTTCCTCCAGGCCTTCCTGTCCTCTACCATCCCCCGGAGTCCATTTAAGTTCACACCGACTGCTTCAGTGACTCCATCCAGCCACCTTGTTCTCTGCCATCCCTTCTTCTTTTGCCCTCCATCATTCCCAGCTTTAGGCTCTTCTCCAGGGAGTCCTTCCTTCTCATTAGGTGGCCAAAGTATTTGAGTTTCATCTCCAGGATCTGGCCTTCTAAAGAGCAGTTAGGGTTGATCTCTCCTACAACTTATCGGTTTGTTCGCCTTGCAGTCCTAGGGACTCGCAGAAGTCTTCTCCAGCATGGATCAGGCTAAAGCTACAAACTTAAAGGTAGGATCTGGGGAATGGCCTAGGGTCAGGTCACTCTTCCTCTGACTCATTTTTGGGGTTTTTGTCATCTCTGGAGACCAGAAACATTCCCCGGAGTCAAGCCAAGCTACCGTCATCTCTACCTGGAAGTAACTACTCAATTTCAGATGGTTGCTTTGAACCCCCTGGAGATGTCAGAGAGTAAACCTAGACTCTTCTACACATAAAAGAAGGGCTTCCCATCAAACCTTTCCTGACCATATAATTTCCTTCTCAACTGAGGATGGACAACCTGTCACCCACAGGTGACCCTGGCCTAATTTTATGAAGTCTTTAGCCTAATTTCCCCATCCTAATGAAAAGGACAAACCTTTAGAGATGTCTACCTATCTCTGTGAGATGGGGTGAATCTAAAGGTGAATGAATAAATCCCTTCCTTTTAGCCTGAAGACTGACAGAGAGGGAAGATATATTCAGGCAGAAAAAAATGGTAGGAATATCAAAGAACGCCTGTGTTCATACAACACGAACTGAATAGGAACAATTCATTAAAAGACTGACCAGATGCATTTACCCAACATGGTATGCTTCATTGATGATAATTTTTAGAGGTGCTTAGAACTGTGCGTAAATCCACTTTGCATATAGACTAGAATAGAATAACAGAGTTGGAAAGGACCTTGGAGGTCTTCTAGTCCAACCCCCTGCTTAGGCAGGAAACCCTACACCACTTCAGACAAATAGTTATCCAACCTCTTCTTAAAAACCTCCAGTGTTGGAGCATTCACAACTTCTGGTGGCAAGCTGTTCCACTGATTAATTGTTCGGTCAGGAAATTTCTCCTTAGTTCTGGGTTGCTTCTCTCCTTGATTAGTTTCCACCCATCGCTTCGTGTCCTGCCCTCAGGTGCTTTGGAGAATAGCTTAACTCCCTCTTCTTTGTGGCAGCCCCTGAGATATTGGAAGACTGCTATCATGTCTCCTCTAGTCCTTCTTTTCATCAAACTAGACATACCCAATTCCAGCAACCGTTATTTATATCTTTTAGCCTCCAGTCCCCTAAACACCTTTGTTGCTCTTCTCTGCACTTTTTCTAGTCTCAACATGTCAACATGAGATTCTGGTTGAGTGAACTGGGCAAATGGAGAAGATGGGTTTGTTCCAGAACTAGATTTAGCTGTGTGAAGGCAGCCACAGGTGCATATTTGACCCTGGGCTTATGCACTCCTTTCCTTTTTAAACCCCTTTCACCAGGCAGACCCCAGCAGATTCCCCTTGATGTACCGCAGTCCTTAAGAGGGGAGGCTTGTCATAACAGACCACGGTGCATCTGGCTGCCTTGAAACTCAGGCACAAACAATTTACGCGTCAAAACCCAAGTTCGGCTTCAGCATCATTTCAGGAGCCCTCCGTGGGTAATCAGTTCAGACTTCTGGCCAAAGCTGGAATGCTTCTCACTTGGCAGACCGGGGAGAAAGTGGGAGAGGAAGAGAGAAGGAGGCATTGTGTCCTAACATTAGCTCAGATCATCGTCCGTCTGCCTCTGCAAACCCAACGGAACCAGGTTGAGCATCTCTGCCAGTTTGGCTCCTGTCCCTTTGTCACTCTTTGCGCACAGAACATTAAAATGGAATGAGGACATACCTCAGATGCATGTTAATGAGATAAATACTTTCTCTCCTGGTGCCGGCCTTTGCTGTCTTCTCATGCATAATGCCTTCGATCTCCTCTTACAAGCAAAAGATGTCGTTTAATTAACTCATGGGCTGCTTGTTTCATTTCAGGAGGCTGAAGGGGGTGGGGGGGGCTGGCAGAGGCAATGGTGAAAGAACAATGTCTCCTTGATGTGGTGGCTGTTAGGATGGTGGAACTGTTGCAGGAGGCAAGGCAAAACGAAAAGCTGCATGCAGAAGGAGTGATGGAGTGCAGGGAAGGTGCCAGGAGCAAGGACTGAAAATGATGCATTGAAGAGGGCTCGATCCAAGCTTATGGTTTATTAAAGACTGATGGTTAAAGATGTCCCTTGCAAGCCAAGGCAATCCATCTCAATGTTTAGGACAATGTTGTCCAATCTTGCCAAGATTTGGCTGGCTGAGGAATTCTGGGAGTTGAAGTCCATAGGTCTTAAAGTTGCCAAGGTTGGACATCGCTGATTTAGGACACTTGTCTTCCTGAAGACTGACAGCTTATATGCTTGGCTCATCAAAGTTCTCTAGATCTTCAGGAGACTTCTTGGAGAAGGAGGAGGATGCTTCTCAGAGTACAAGAACCATAACTGAAAAGAGGAGGCAGATATTCAATTGAACATAGAAGGATCTGGCCTGCAACTTTCACTGCTCGGATTTGGAAGCCATCTTGAAGCCAGCAACATAATTCTCTTGAGCTGCTGGCCAAGTTTGAATTCCAAGCTGATTTACTTGTTCTTTTGGGTCATTATTCTCATTCCCTGTTGAGGGGAACTCCAAGACCGAATAGCTTATAGATTGAAGAGAAACCATATATTTGGACAGGTCAAGGATGTTCTCTGGCCTTTCGTGGTCTTTATAGCCATTTGGACTAGAACGATGTTTCTCAACCTTGGCAACTTTACAATGTGTGGACTTTAGCTCCCAGAATTCCCCAGTCAGCTGGGTTCCACTGGGTTGGAACGAGAGAAGAGCATGGGGCTTTAGGCAAATGCCTGCATCCAACTAAGTTACTAAGTAAGATAATTGCATCTACAAGGTAGCCATGGACATGGCGTAAACAAAGGTCATCTCCAAGGGGGAAATCCAGCAGGTTCTGACAGGTTCTGGAGAATTGGTAGCGGAAATTTTGAGTAGTTCAGAGAACCGGCAAATATCACCTCTGGTTGGTGCCAGAGTGGGATGGGAATGGGGATTTTGCAGTATCCTTCCCCTGGAGTGGGGTGGGATTGGAGATTTTGCAATATCCTTCCCCTGCCATGCCCACCAAGCCATGCCCACAGAACCAGTAGGGAATAATTTTGGATTTCACCCCTGGTCATCTCCTTTTTGATAGGGACACAAAGCCAAGAGAGGGGAAAGTGGCTTTTAAGGATGCAAAACAACACCACACAATACCCTACCAACCTTAATGCCCAGAGACCATAACAGTTTCTGCTTTTTAATGTTTCACATCTGATCTTGTCCTCAGGAACATATGACTTACGATTCCAGGTCAATTCAACTGTATTTCTTTAATGATCCTAGCAAGGATTCTTGGCAATTAATGGTTAACCAGCCGGAGCAGGAAGTCCCTAAAGAGACCTGGTTAATTTTGCATTGCCATGGTGGCACCAGGATGCTACCATCTGAGGACACAAAATGAAGAAACTGTGTTTCCTTAACCCTTAGAAGGAAACAAAGCAAAAAGGATGACTGAGATGGTTAAGAAAAGATTGAAAACATCTGCCAAAAGAAAAAAGAAAAGAAAAGAAAAGGTGGATAAAGGTATTTTTAAAAGAAAAGGAAGGAGAGGAAAAGAATTCGATGGGAACTAATCAAAGCAACAACATTCAATTGGCATCTTTAATTATTTAAATAAAATGAAGTAACTCCTTGCCTGTAGTAAGAGCTTGGGGGAAAGCTCAGAAAACGGGGCTAAGTAAATTGCTAGCTTAGCTTATAAATAGCAATTTATTCAAGGTTAGGATCAGGAAGCAAAAGAAGAAGAGATTCAGAAAGATGGCAGAAATCTGGGACTTCACAGACCACATGGGGATTTTTAAGTGCTCCTAATGTTGTACTTTGGAGATGTGGAAAGGCAGAGTCATGTAGTGGTTAAAGTGATGGTCAAATTGAAACCCATCCTCCATCTCTAGAAGCAGTTAGGATGGTTTGGGGGGGGGGGGGTGTCAGTCCCTCCTTCTCTGCCAAGTTTACCCCATGGGATGAGTCAAAAAAAATGGAGTGCAATTTAAGTCACCTTGAAGCCCAGGAAGAAAGGTAAGATGGCTCTCTAACAAATGATTTGGGAAACAAGTCCATGTGTAGCTCAGATGTCTCCAAAATGGAGGAAGTACGTATGAATCCAGAAACTGCTTTAACGGTGCCTTCTCTTAAGAATCGTTGTATTCATTGTTCCTCACATTTCAGGATAAACCCAGAAGTGGAAATGTGAAGGCAGAGCTCCAGGGACCATCAGCTCAGGAGCCTTGAGGGAAATCAGGTGGAACAATAGCATCCTTACCTGAAAGGTAATGTAGGACCTGTTGCATGGAAGGAAGCATAACAGCTGGAGCCAAGACAGCCATAAACAGGGGAGAGAAAAGAACATGATTATCGTGGGGTCCTGCTGAGCCGGGAACTAATTTGAGGTTCATCAAAGGAGAATCGGTGGAGGCTTCCACCTGAGAGAAAGGGGCTTCTTTTCAGCTTTTCAGTCTTGATGCAGTGATGATCAGAGGCGTCTGCTAAATGGACGTATGGATGACAGGAGCCGAAGAGCACCGACTCCTGCCTCACAAATCCCTCTCTTGGCATCGGCTGGTCTCTGAGGAACCTGGTTGCTTCTGAGGCGCAGCAGAAGGTTTGATTGTCCTCCCCAGACAATCTCAGCCAGATACCCTGTTTATTTACTCGGCGATTCTCAATCTCCTTTTGTGTCAAGATTAAAAAGCAACAGTGAGGCCAACCTCCATATCAAGTGACATGAAATCCAGATAATTGTTGTACCATGAGAGACAGAGGTATTGATTTTTGTTATTGTTGGTTTCCACGTGCTACCCCTGGGCCAACGTCCTTGGAGACCGCATCTGCTACTGCCATTTGTAGAACTTTCACAGGCTCATCAAGTCCCACACG
Organism: Ptyas mucosa; assembly: GCA_012654045.1. Taxonomy (NCBI): domain Eukaryota; kingdom Metazoa; phylum Chordata; class Lepidosauria; order Squamata; family Colubridae; genus Ptyas; species Ptyas mucosa. The sequence continues at coordinate 2,795,162 of WNWU01000059.1, read as the reverse complement.
GCTGAATTTTTTTGTCAGCTGGACTGCCTTTTATGCAAAAGCAAGGAATTCAGCATGGAGGAATTCCCCTTCTCCCCTCAAGCAAGGACATTTTATATACTATTTGAGTTCCCACCTGCATTCCACATAAAATATCTCCTTGGGCACCTGACTTTCACTTGGGGAGCTGCTGTTTTTGGTAGCAACATATTCATCCCATCTCTACTTTCACACCGCAGCCATTTCCCAACAATCATAGATGATCCCTTCCCAAAATGTAGTAGTAACAAGTTTAATATCTCAAGCGACAATAGATAAGCCACAACTGACAATGAGACATGTCCCACTAGTTGGATATGTCTGGGACACTTCCTACTCTTGTGTTTCTATCAGAATCAGGGGTGGGATTCAGCCGGTTCGGGAAAACCGAATGCTAATTTTACATCTGGTTCGCCGAACTGGTAGTTGCAAGGACTGGCTATCCCCGCCCACCTTGCCCCTCCCCTCCCAGGAGTCTCCATGCAGCCTGTTTTGGATGCCAGGTAAGTGCAGAGCCCACATGGAGGCTCTGGGAGGGCAAAAAATGAGCCTCCTGGAAGTTCTGAAAGTCCGGAAACAGGTCTGTTTCCGGCCTCTGGAGGGTCTCCAGAGCCCGTGGGAAGTCATTTTTGCCCTGCTGAAGGCTCGAGGAAAGCCTCCAGAGCTTGGGGATAGCGAAAACGTCCCCCCCCCCCCGCTGTGGTGCAGGAAGCAGAATAGGCTACACCCACCATGGCCATGCCCACCCAGCAACCAGGCAGAGAACCGGTTGCTAAAATTTTTGAATCCCATCCCTGATCAGAATGTCTTTTCTTCACCATTCTGGGAAGTTGGACAGACCCTTGACCTACTCCAGCAAGGAAGTTCTTACTGCTGGACGCAGATCAACAATAATGGACAACCACATCAAACAAGAATTAAACTGTGGTGGGAAGGTTCCCTAGCAACCACAACGAGAACGAAATGCGTGCATTCTTAGTTCTAGAAGTTTCTTTTTTGTTAAGGGTACTTGTTGGGCTTTGTTATCCATCTCTATGTTTACGGTTTGTTTTTGTACGAAATTAGGAGCTTTGTTTGTTTAACACCAGCTTCTTTCAGTCAAATCCTCTGGAGTTAATCTGTTGGTACTGTATTTTATCGATTCTTCTCAGCTTGGTTCTCTTAACACTTCTGCCATCAACTGAAGGCGTGTGATGGGAAGTTAACCGAAGAAGTTAACACCTGACTGGTAAATCAGTGCTCATTTGGTTGGTGTGTTTAGGGATATTAGAGAAGACAACACAGCCGAAACCTCCTTTAGTGAGTGCCAGCTTGTGTGTTTTGCCTTCGTTGTTAAGGATCTATCTCCACCATCAAGTATAGCACGCAAAGGTAGACCAGCTCTGCTTGGATTCAGCTACTACTTTTTGCAGAAAAGGGTATTGGACAAATTAAGTGAAATTGACCACCTGTTAATAAGAGAGTGATGGCCAGTGGAGGAAAAAGCTAATCACTTTGAGCAAAGAGAGGAATAAGAAGGGTTCTTTCCTCCTCTTCCCTTCACCTGCAACCCTTGTGTAATTAGACTTTCATTTACAGGACGGGGGGAGAAAGAGGATAAAACGGTTCCACCATACTGATAAGTTCCTACTTGAGATGGTACAAAAAGACAGGCTGAGACGTGCCGAACTCAAAACAAGGCAGACTTCTGTTGTTGTTTTGTCGCTAAGTCATGTCCTGGTGGTGACCCCATGGACCACAAACAGGCCTCTTCCTCAATCAGAGCCCAAAATGAGTCTTGAGTGGTCTCAATTACTTCTTTCTCCTTGCTCTTTTCTCTGCTCCTGTTGTTGTTGTTTTTTTGTCAATCAGCGCACGTTTCTTTTTTTAGAGCTGAGTGGAAGAGGTCTCCTTATTCCTCTCCTTTTCATGGACCTTGCTCCTCTATCAATGGACCTTCAAAAGCTTGCAGACCCCTCTAAGACAAGGCAGGGCAAGAAGGCTTGACTAAAAGTCAAGAGAAGAAACAACGGATGGAAACTAAACAAGGAGTGAAGCAACCTAGAACTAAGGAGATACTTCCTAACAGTGAGAATGATGAACCAATGGAAGGGCTTGCCTTCAGAAACTCTGGGTGCTCCATCCTTGGAGGCTTTTAAGAAGACACTGAATAGCCACTTGACTGGAATGGTACAAGGCCGTGATGGTGAACCTATGGCCTCTCTGTGGGCACATGTGCCATCTCCAGCTGCTCTTCTGGTGCGCACCTACACTCTGGCCAGCTGGTCTTCACGGGTGCTGGAGCACCGGAAAACGGCCTGAAAACAGCCAAAACCCAGACCATTTTGGGGCCATATTCACAGCCATTTTCCAGACTGTTTCCAGGCCATTTTCTGGGCCGTTTTTTGGTCCATTTCCCAAGCCATTTTCAGGTCATTTTTCGGGCCATTTTCAGGGCATTTTTGGCCCAGAAAATGTCCCAGAACACAGCCTGAAAACATCCTGAAAATGGCCCCCAAACTGCCTGAAAACACCCCAAAAAATGGCTAAAAAACAGGCATGTGCACCAGCCAGCTGGTCTTTAGGTTTCCGGTGTTCCAGTGCATGCACATGCATGAGCGTTCTTGTTTGGGCACACAGTGCCGAAAAGGTTCACCATCACTGGCATAGGGTCCTCCTGCTTGAGCATTGGGTTGGACTAGAAGACCTCCAAGGTCCCTTTCAACACTGTTATTCTGTGCTAAGCATTTTCTGATCCCGGTTAGCCAGGCCGTGATAGTAGATGTCTCCAGGAATCTGGACCCAGATGAAGCTTTCAGGTTTCACAGGAACTTAAATCATCTTGATCTCCAGACTTTGGCAGTGTATTTCAGAAGGCAGGTTGGAGTTTGACAGTTGATTAAGGATGCGTTCCTCTCATCCCACCGTTGAAATTGTTAGGAAGGAGTGAGCGTCAGCCAACTGGAGCAGCAGCAGGTTGGGTCAAAAGGAAAGCTCTCCTCAATCTGTGCAGATTTCATTACGGGGCTGGTCTTACAAGAAAATGAGCTGGTTGAAGGCACTAGAAGTGGAGAGAGGGAGAGAGGTAAAAAAATAAATAAATACTACCGTACAGTGTACCTTCCTTTTGAAAAAAGCCACTGGAGATGTTTTATGACGACTCTGTGATATTATTGTAATGAGGTTTTATTTTTGTAATCTACTGTAAATGGTTTATTGTGGTGTTTCTTTATTAAAACAAGCTTCGGTGTGTTGGTTATTACCTATTGTCTGTATTCCATAATGGGTTCCCATCCTTGGTTTTTTAAAATGAGCTTTGCGCTTTAGAAAACAATCTTATTTAGGTACGGCTGTAAAATTCAGCATCCTTTTTAGCTGTTTTGGCTGGTTTTCAGTTAAAGGAGCTGGGCGTTTCTTGATGCTCTTCCCGAAGCATTTAGGGATCAATGTCTACCGAGGTTCTCAGTCATCCAGGTTGTGGTTGTCCCAAAGGTGCTTTTTCCAAGAGGCAGCTGGACTTTCTGTTTTTTTCTTTTGAAGACATTTCGCTTCTCGTCCAAGAAACTTCTTCGGCTCTGACTTGGATGGTGAGGAATGGAAGGATTGATATTCCTTGCAGACAGCTGGTCATTTGCATCCTTTTAGAGCAGTGTTTCTCAACCTTGGAAGCTTGAAGATGGGTGGACTTCAACTCCCATCTGCAGATTCTGGGAGTTGAAGTCCACCCATCTTCAAGCTTCCAAGGTTGAGAAACACTATTTTAGAGGGTCCTTGAAGCACTTGGAGGTTTATCTGTGTCCTCAGGGTCACCTGATTGGTTCCTGCAGTCTGCAATTTTTCCTCTAGAAATCCATTTCCTCTAGAAATTTTTCCTCTAGAACATCCATTCGAAGGGTGTTCATCCCAAATCGTACAGCTAAACGTCTGCAGGGATTCTCAGTCATCCGAGTCATGGTTGTCCCAAAGGTGCTTTTTCAGGAGGCAACTGGACTTTCTGGTTTTTTCCTTTTGAAGACGTTTCGCTTCTCGTCCAAGAAACTTCTTCGGCTCTGACTTGGATGGCGAGGAATGGAAGGATTGATACTCCTTGCAAACAGCTGGTCATTTGCATCCTTTTAGAGAGTCATTGAGGCCACTTGGAGGTTTATCTGTGTCCTCAGGGCAGGCGTGAGTTCTACTTACCTTTACTACCCCCCCCCAAAAGCAACTGGAGTTTCTGTTTTTTCTTTGAAGATGTTTTGCTTCTCATCCAAGAAGCTTCTTTAGCCTCTGACTGGATGGTAGGGAATGGAAGGGTTTGTACTCCTTGCAGGCAGCTGGACAGTTTATGGATGAATATTTCTGAGATGTTTATAGGACTTTCAATTATACTTTGGGATAATTGTCAACTTCCTCCACCCCTTGATGTCTTTTGATCTCTTACAACCTGTTAGCAACGAGTTGTTTTAGCACAATCAAGAAGAACCTCCTTTGATGTAAAAAGACACTTTTATCTCTTCTTCCTTTGCATAAACGATGGGCTTCTTACAGAATGCATTGCAGGACTTCTTTGGGGGTGGGAGCATGGGGGGGGGGCAAGAGAAAAAAAACATGGTAATGAAGTGGGTGGGGTTTCCTTGGATAGGCTGGTGGCCTTGCCAACTTGATTAATAAATCAACAAAACTAAACCTAAAAATCATTTTCATTGACTCCGGTGATGTGTTTCAAAACGAAGCTGCCTTCGTTTCATTTGGCTGCCTTTGAAGCCAACTTTACAATGCCTTGACTGCCTGAATTGTTTGGGAAATTAGAACCCAACGCTTTTGATTCAAAGGGATGCTTTGATTTCTTTGGCTTTGAACTGAAGCCTTCCACGGAGTGCGTGTGCACGGCCCTGCTGTTTGTCACAATTTTAATTTTGAACCTGCCTGCAGAAAGTTAGCACCCACCCTTCTCCTAGAAGAATGAAATCGTCTAGGACAGTGATGGCGAACCTTTTCAGCGCCAGAGTGCTCAAACCGGAATGCACATGCATTCTGGGAACAGAATTAACAATGTTGCTTTCCTGCAAAGGGCCCACGTGCCTTTGCTCCTCTTTTAAACCTTATGGGAGGGGCCAATCATCTCCAGTCCTTACTCCCGAGTCGTCCCTTTAGTTTTAACTGTTCTTTCCTTCTGGCAGCTCTGTGCATGCATGCACTAGGAACAGACTCCCCCTGTTCCTCTGCCTCTCTGCTGTCCGACTCTGGAGGCTCCGGAGTCCGTGCATCGCTCTCAGATAGCCCTGGCCCCATCTCTGCCTCTGACGCAGAACCCTCATCTGAGCCTTTCCCAGACTCCAGGACTGGCCCATGGTCCTCCCCAGCCTCCTCACTGTCCGACTCCACTGCCAGCTCTGCAGGCTGCTGGTGGACCACAACACCATCTTTCCAAGCAGCCGCCATGTTTCCAGTGTCTTTCTCCCCACTTGGAATTGAACCCAGATGGACATTTCTTCCAACATTCCTGAAAGCATAGTCCCAACAAATGAAGGAGACAGACCAGTTTCCCCTTCATGCTTAAGCACGTTCAATCGACCCTTCTTGGTACTTCCACAAACACACACTTAGATTGCACACTGAATCTTTCTGCAAACAGCACCTCTGTTCATTCAGAAAAGGGTAATTTTTTTGGTTATTAGGAGCTGCATGATTCACCGGGTTTTCTCTTCTATTTTCTTTGTACACTAATTGGTGCATTTTCACCAGTGTTTTTCATCCCTTTGGAGACCCTCAAAGTGAGAGGATTCCCTGCTCCACTGGGTTGGTTTATGAGGTTGACATTTACCTAATTTGCAATAATGCAGGTAGGAAAATCTGTGAGATGCTCCCAACAAAAGTCAAGAGATTGACCAGGATAGTGAAATGGAGGCGCTGCCTGATGTTTACATGTGTCACACATACAACATGACGTGGAGAAAAGCAGCTGGGGATTTGAGCTCACCATTGGTGGTCGCCATTTTGATTATTTTGGCGGTATTCCATAGATATTCCTGAGTGTGCAGGAAATAAGAGCAGTGATGGGATCAAAGAAGACACAGAGAATCTAGTGAGATTCTGGAGATCTGTTGTGGAAGATGAAGGAATTGGGTAAACCTTGCTTACAAAGTCATCTTCAAACATTGGAAGGTTTATTCTGTAGAAGGACTTGGTTCAAAGTCTGTAGAGATTCTTAGTCATTGAAGTCATAGTTGTCCCAAAGATGCTTTTCCAGGAGGCCACTGGACTTTCTTGTTTTTTTTTCTTTTGAAGACGTTTTGCTTCTCATCCAAGCTGGACAAGGATGTTGCTTTGTTCTTGTTTGCTCCAGAAAATGGGAACAGTTTGAAGGCTCCAATGTCCATAAATGTCACCTCCCTACAAGAATATTAGGATGGTACGATCTGTTTGGCATCAGGATTGACTGCCTTCCGAACTGAGGGAGTTTTCTGAACCAACAACGGAGGGTTCCACAAGAGAAATGAATTAGATTGATATTTCTCAATCTCAGCAACTTTGAAGATGGGCAAAGTCAACTCCTAGCATTCCCCAGCCATTTTGACTTTTTTTTTTTTGACAGCTACCCCCTTCCCCTGGATGCTCCCAAGCTGAGGCTAGAATCTGTATCTAACCATCTTTAGCAATCAAAATGTATGTGACAAAGGCAGTGGTGGATTTCAAAATTATTTTACTACCAGTTCTGTGGGTGTGGCTTGGTGGGCATGGCAGGGGAAGGATACTGTAAAATCTCCATTCTCACTCCACTCCAGGAGGAAGGATACTGCAAAATCCCCATTTCCTCCCAATAAGCTGGGACTTGGGAGGCAGAGAATACATGGGGCGGGGCCAGTCAGAATTTTTACTACCGCTTCTGTGGGTATGTCTTGGTAGGTGTGGCATGGCTTGGTGGGAGTGGCAGGGGAAGGATACTGCAAAATCCGCATTTCCTCCTGATCAGCTAGGGCTTGGGAGGCAGAAAATAGATGGGGGCATGGCCAGGCAGAATTTTTACTACCGGTTCTCCGAACTACTCAAAATTTCCGCAACTGGTTCTCCAGAACTGGTCAGAACCTGCTGAAACCCACCTCTGGACAAAGATGACATATAGGCTTAGCAAGGTGTATGCAACCATCTCGCTTGATTTGTAAGCCATGATTTATGACTTCTCCCCCCTCTCCCCCGAAGGAAGCTGCATTATTTCAACAGCCATAGCTCAGATTTTTAGCATCATAGGTGAACCTAGCTACAATATTATCTCTTACGGCTTAACATTAGCGGCAATTAAACAAAGGTATCCCCAGAGATTAAGTTGCCTCTCACCACCAGGGTGGAAGAAACCTGTGGTATCTCCAGATCTTGAGCTTAATCTCCATCCTACCTGACTGCTACCTGAGGCTCTTATTCTTATCATCCTGCCTTGCTTTTTTTTTTTTTTTTTTGAAACTGTGGCATTGCATTTCCAATCATCAGAGAGGAAATAGGATTTTCTACAAGGTTAGCCAATCCACTTAAACCTGACACGATGTCTTCTCCTCGGAGAAATGCTTGAAGTCCTCTTGCTAATCCTTTGCCCCTGCCCTTGGGTGATTTCCATTTCAATTGATCCTACTCTGTGTGACCAAGTGTGCAAGAGAGAGTGGGTGATATATTACACTTCCTTCAAAAATAATTCTATTACCTGGCTGAAAGTCTCCATATACTGTATTTAATCACCGGGGCTTCACCGGAGGAGGAAGGAGGGAAGGGGTGGAAATCACCACCAGTGTTAAATTCCAGTTTTGAGCAAAAGGTGATATATATAAGGCAACTAATTAGCCATTTGACTTCTTTCCCTAACCTTACACAACTCCTACACGCACTTCACACCATTTCTGTGCTGCTAATTAGGACAGCCACCACGGGAAACGAAAGGTGGAATTGGTAGCATTTTTTTTTGTTTGCAACGGGCTTTTAAAAGAAGGATGCAAGAAGCATCAATAGCATTGCAGGTCGAAGGAAAGGAGGTGTTATTATGGTCTTGATCCCCACCGTAGGATGAATGGATGTTTTAAAAATACCTGGCTTTCCTGAACGTTCCCAATCTTCTGGAAGGCGTTACAATGGTAGGAAGGGTTGGACCTAGGAACCAAAGTGCTTTGGTAGCTTTGGTACTGTGCTTGGCCCACCCACAATGTCATCAAACCGATGTTTTCTGGAGATCCTCAGTCATCCAGGTCATGGTTGTGTCAGATCAGATCAGATTAACAGAGTTGGAAGGGACCTTGTAGGTCATCTGGTCCAACCCCCTTCCCCCCCAAGTAGGAGACCCTACACCATTTTTGACAGATGGAGTCCAGTCTCTTCTTGAAAGCCTCCAGTGATGAAGCTCCCACAACTTCCAAAGGCAACTTCTGTTCCACTGGTTGATTGTTCTCACCGTCAAAAAACTCTCTCCTTATTTCTAGGTTGAATCTCTCCTTGGTCAGTTTCCATCCATTATTCCTTGTCTGGCCTTTGGGTGCTTTGGAAAATAGCTTGACCCTTCCTCTCTGTGGCAACCCCTCAAATATTGGGATCCTGCTATCCTGTCTCCCCTGGTCCTTCTCTTCACTAGACTATCTGTGCCCAGTTCCTGCAACCGTTCATCATATGTTTTAGTCTCCAGTCCCCTCATCTTCCTGGTTGCTCTTCTCTGCACTTTTTCTAGAGTCTCAACATCTTTTTTATAGTGCGGTGACTAAGACTGGATGCAGGACTCTAGGTTGTCCCAAAGGTGCTTTTCTTTCTCTCAAAAGACAGCTGGACTTCCTTGGTTTTATTTTTCTTTGAAAACATTTTGCTTCTCATCCAAGAAGCTTCTTCAGTTCTTCAGAGTTCCTTTCTTCCTTCCTTCCTTCTCTCCCTCTCTCCCTTCCATTTGCAGTGGAAATCAGAACAGGGAATGGTAGTCCAGAATCTTCCTATGAAACAATGAGAAGCCATGAATCTGTTGCCAAGGAATCTCAACCTAAATCATCTGCTAAGCTGCTTCTATCATGGCTTGGTTCCATCAGGTCCTATTTTTTGTCTCTCCCCTGACCAGCTGGGCTGCCCCGCCCTTCCTCCCAAGTTTCTCAGCCTGCAGCATAACACATCTGTGCTGTTCACTCCTCTGGCGCCTCCCCCCCTTCCTCCCAATTTGTTAAACCTTGGATTGTACGTTGAAGGCGACTTATTGTTCTCTTTCAAGTTGACACAATCATTTTGCTTCTCCACTAGGCTGCTCTGACTCATTGCCTTTGCATATAAAGCAGGGAGTGAGAAAGAGGGACCAGCAGGCAAGGAAGGAAGTTGGGGGGGGGGGAAGAGGGAGGAAGCAGGATTTAACTTGCTGTAAACCAGATCCATATGGGTAAGCAAAGGGAAGAAGGAGGTGGGAGAAGGAAGGAGATAGAAGGAGGGGAGAGGAGGAGAAGGAGAAGGAGAAGGAGAAGGAGAAGGAGAAGGAGAAGGAGAAGGAGAAGG
>WNWU01000059.1:2741685-2785675 GCA_012654045.1 Ptyas mucosa | reverse complement strand
GAAGGAGAAGGAGAAGGAGAAGGAGAAGGAGAAGGAGAAGGAGAAGGGGTAGAATAAAGCTTCACCGATCTTTTTTTAGAGTTCCCTTTCACACAAAAGCCAGAGTAGATGTCCTTAGCTTGGACTTCATTCCTTGGAGACAAGCTCTCCAGAAAAACAATCTATACAGACCAGCCAGCCATCTGTAGGAAAGATCTTGAGAGGCCCTAAGGAGAACCACAGGACCACCAGTGAGTAAGAGATGTCTCAGCCCACAGGAGAGGAGGCACGGGCAATGTTCAAGGGGGGCATCCATCTTCCTTAGTTTTCCAGAGAGTACAAGGGGAGGAGACCGACTTTCAGTCTTGCAAGATTCTGTTCATGTAACCTTAGAAAAAACACAGAGCTAGTAGTCTTGATTGGGCTTCTTGCCTAGATTACCTTACTGGGTCATCATGGCTTCAGGTACTCCAGATTTTGTGCGAAGAGGATTAAATCACCCACCGTCTCATTGTTGTGGCCAACTGACAGCCAGCAGAGTCAGGCAGTGAGGAGATTGGGGAGGAACTTGGGCCAGTCCTGGGGGCTGGGGAAAGCTTGGATGAGGGCTCTGCATCAGAGGCAGAGAGGGGGCCAAGGCCATCTGATAGTTATGTGCTGCCTCCGGAGTCTCCGGAGCCTCCGGAGTCTGACATCCGCAAGGAGGAAGAACAGTGGGAGCCTGTTCCCAGTGTGTGCATGCGTAGAGCTGCCAGAAGACAGGAATAATTAAGAAAACAGGGTCAATTTGGGAGTAAGGCTTGGAGATGGTTGGCCCCTCCCATAAGACATAAAAGAGGAGCGAACGGGACGTGAGCTTTTGCAGGAAGCAATTAGTTCATCTGGTCAGTTCAAGCTTTGAAAAGTTCTGTTTGACTCTGTGCCAGGTTTGGCCTTGCCCTGCCTGTGGCAATTAGTTCTCTGGCAGCATTCCAAGGGAGATAAGGTGGGTGTTTGTAAACATTCCCCTGAAAGACTGTTTGTGAAGCCTTTCGGACTGTGAATGACGATAATTCACAGCCGTGTAAATAAAAGAGGTTTTGCCGGGACTAAGATTGAGCTGTATACTTTCTAAGGAAGCCTAGGTCAGAACACCGATCTACAGAATCAGAAACATCAGAGAGAGAGGGGGGGAGGGGGGGAGGGAGGGAGGGAGGGAGAGAGAGAGAGAGAGAGAGAGGATCTCAGTCGCTAAGCAAAGGGAGCTCTGCTGGCTCCCAATCTGATTTGGAATACTCGGATTTGATTGATGTTGTTTGGCGAATGGCAACCCGCAAGGGTTATTTTAACTCAATACACCCAAAGAGACACCCCTTCTTCTTTGCATCCGCGCAATTCATTACTTCTGTATTTATTTGCATGATAGCCCAGCCTTTCCCTGCCTACTACATAAAGCACGAGGCAACAAAGAACCACAAGGTTAAAAAAAAAAAGAAAAAAAAAGCAATCACTGTTTCTTTATGCCGAGTGGTTGTGACAAATGAAAGAAATGTTCAGAGATATAAAGAAAAAATAACAAGGCACTGAAGAGGGACTCTGGATTCTTCCTTCTGTTAAATAGAATACTTTCCTCCAGCTGTGCCCTCCCAGATCTAGAGGGTGCGTCACTCTTCAGATTTCCCACCCACCGATCCCACCTTCAGCTCGCGGAAGGAAGATTATTCGACGGGTTCAAAATGGGGCGCGACTCCCTTAACGATGGGAGAGTCACCGAAAGTCCAGTTGTTGCCTCTTGAAAAAAAAAAAAAGCACCTGTGGGACAACCCAGCGGTGGGGCTGCTGGGGGTTCGTAGGGGTTTGGGGGAACCTCTAGTGAAGATTCTGTGCAGTTTGGAGAACCCCCAAATCCCACTCATGGCTGGCCCCGCCCACCCCGCCCTGCCCCTCGCCCTCCAGGACTCCCCACGTGGCCTGTTTTGGATGCAGGTAAGTGCAGAGCATAGGGAAGCTCAGGGAGGGTGAAAAACAGGCCTACTGGAAGTTCGTTTCCAGCCTCCAGAGGTCCTCCGGAGCGTGGGGAGGCCATTTTTGCCTCTCCGGAGGCTCGAGGAAAGCCCCCCGAGTTTCGTCTTCAGGATCTGGCCTTCTAAGGATACTTGTTGTTGTTGTTGTTAGTTGCGAAGTCGTGTCCGACCCATCGCGACCCCATGGACAATGTTCCTCCAGGCCTTCCTGTCCTCTACCATCCCACAGAGTCCATTGAAGCTCACGCCGACTGCTTCAGTGACTCCATCCAGCCACCTCGTTCTCTGTCGTCTCGTTCTTCTTTTGCCCTCCATCGTTCCCAGCATTAGGTTTCCATCCATGATTCCTTGTCTGGTCTTCAGGTGCTTTGGAAAATAGCTTGACCCCCTCCTCTCTGTGGCAGCCCCTCAAATATTGGAAGATGTTATCCTGTCTCCCCTGGTCCTTTTCTTCACCAGACTAGCCAGGCCTGGTCCCTGCAACCATTCATCGTATGTTTTAGTCTCCAGTCCCCTAATTTTAGACTCCGGTCCCCTAAATCAGAGGTAGATTTGCACAACTATCATGGAATCGAGATTCAGAAATGGTTGCATCCTTCAATCAGCCTGCTGCTTCCCCACTGGAAAATCGGTGCTGTCTAACACAAGGAACCTTGAAAGTCAACATGAAGTCAAAAAAACCGTCCTTCCTCTGAACTTGCAGCCTTGCTCAATTCTGAACAAGCTTCTCCTGGGCTCCATTGCAGAACTGAAAAACTGGGTGGAAATTAGCTAATCGACCTTGGAATGTCCTCGGATCTCTGCTTTGATGGCTGGAAGATGCTCTGGTTAGACTCTGCCCCTTGATAACTTTGACATTGCCTTAATTGGCCGGGTTCACCCAGAGTCTGACCAAGTTCATTAAAAATCAAACTAAATTATTGGACTAATTAAATTAGCCCTGGGAAGGCGAACGAGAGCCTGTGTTAGTTACTCCGTTCTGCCTGCGGCTGTGTAGTTCTCTCTGAACTATGCTTAACCTTTGCTAAGAGCACCTGCGAGCTGACAGTCGTTGCAAATGTTTTCTGATCACAGAAAGGGCAAAGAAAAGGGGAAACAGCTTGCTAGATTCTGGAGGAAGACCCTGCAAAATTTCAGCAGTGAGAGAAAAGGAACTGGGCAAATATGGAGTTGCAAATACCTGGAAATCAGATATTACTGATTTACTGTGCAAATCCTGTCCTTAGCAAGGTCTGTGAAGTCCTTGGTGCTCTCTTGGTTGTTTTCTTGCAGACATTTCATGACCCAACTAGGTAACATCATCAGTGCTAGGATGGAGTGAGGTCAGTTCGAAGGACATAATGGTTGAGGACGGTAGGACTGAAAGCTCCTGGGCTGGATGATCTGATTTATACTTTGTGAAGTGCCTCCTTGTGTGGAGTGTGGATGGCTGGTTTGGGTTAGAACAGTCTTTCTCAACCTTGGCCCCTTGAAGAGGGGTGGGCTTCAACTCCCAGCAGGTTAGCTGGGGAATTCTGGGAGTTGAAGTCCAGCCGTCTTCAAGATTGAGAAACTCTGGGTCAGTGACAGCCACGCCTTCCAGCTCCTTTATTGGGTAGTCCGGCGTACGCCACCAAGAGTTACCACCAAGAGTAGCCCTGTAAATTTGATAAATAAATCAATGCAATAAGGAGGATCATTACGCACATTTCTAAGAATAAGAAAAAAAGAAGACTTGCGTTTCTTTCAAGGTCACGTCGCAGAGCACACATACACACCCGTCAGTGGCATCAGAGGCACCTGAAAATTTTTTAAAAAATACATTTTAAAAAACATTATAGCAGAATATAGTCAAAAAAAAAGAAAAGGGAGAGAGGAGGAGAATATGGCATCGGACTTGCTTGCCTCCAGGCATTCTCTCTGACTTTGGAATAGAATAATAAAACCTCAATTCCAAGGGAGAAGGGAAAGATGAAAACAGCTGACTCCTTAAAAGGCATCGGTATGTTCCAGCCTTTCTTAAAATACCTCAAGAAAGTTCACTAGTTTTCGACACAAAGTAATTTGCAGGAAAAGTTTGAGCTCCCTCTCCCTTCCCTTACAGTTAGTCCTGGACATACGACCAACCATACGGTCGTTAAGCGAGACGACGCAGGACCGCAACTTGCGACCTTCCCTTCCAGCTTCCCCATGGACACACGACAGGGTAAAAAACAAAAAAAGGTTGCGACAATTTGAAAAGCGGCAACACATCTTACATACAGATTAACAAAGTTGGAAGGGACCTTGGAGGTCATCTAGTCCAACCCCCCCCACCCAAGCAGGAGACCGCACACCATTTCTGACAGATGGCAGTCCAATCTCTTCTTGAAACCTCCAGTGATGAAGACATGATAGCAGGGTCCCAATACTTGAGGGGCTGCCACAGAGAGGAGGGGGTCAAGCTTCTCACTGATTGTTCTCAGTGTCAAAAAATTCCTTCTTATTTCTAGGCTGAATCTCTCCTTGATCAGCTTCCATCCATTCTTCCTTGTCTGGCCTTTGATTCCTTTGCAAAATAGATTGACCCCCTTCCTCCTCTCTGTGGCAGCCCCTCAAATACTGAAAGACTGCTATCCTGTCTCCCCTGGTCCTTCTCTTCACTAGACTAGCCATGCCCAGTTCCTGCAACCGTTCATGTATGTTTTAGCCTCCAGTCCAGGAGTGAAATGCTCCCGGTTTAGACCGGATCGCTCAATCCGGTATCGATGGCGGCGGGTGGTTCGGAGAACTAGTAGCAAAAATTCCTGCCCCACTCCCCATGCCCAGCTGAGCTGCGCAATCATCAGAGGCTTTTTAAAAAAAATTTAAAAGCATTTTTTCTACAACCTCTTCGGCCAAAAAAATGCTTTTAAAAGTAAAAAAAAAAAGCCTCTGATGATCGCGCAGCTCAGCTGGGATCGTCAGAGGCTTTTAAAAGCATTTTTTTACAACCTCTTCAGCCGAAGAGGTTATAGAAAAAATGGTTTTAAAAATAATAATAATAAAGTTGGCCACACCCACCCAGTCACATTACCACCTCCCCTACCAAGCCACGCCCACAGAACCGGTAGTAACTAATTTTACATTTCACTACTGCTCCAGTCCCCTAATCATCTGGTTGCTCTTCTCTGCACTCTTTCTACAGTCTCAACGTCTTTTTTGATGCTCGTCCTGTTTGTTCAGGAAGCTCAAAAACGGGTTTATTCATAACAGTTACAAAAATCGAATACAATCAAGATGCATGCAGTTTCTGATCTCCCATGTTGAAAGAGAGAGAGAGAGAGAGAAATGAGAGATTTCTGCAGGTTGCAACCTTGCGAGTTTATTTACCGACAAACCCCTCTCTTCTCCAGTGTGCAAAAATGGAATCAAATGCATGTTTTACATTTGGAATTCCACCCTGCGAACTCCTGGATTTCACCACCTCATAATGGTGCTAAATCACAGGGTTTCAGCTAAAGAGAGACGTCAACAGCTTGTGTTTGTAAAAGGAAGAAGAGAGGATATTCATTTTTATGCCCCAGCTTTTGCTCCTGAAATGTGCTTGCTCTTAAATATTGAGGCTTGATTCTGGCTGAGGTTGTCAAGCACAAAAAAAATATCTACCATCAGCAACTCTGTTTTCATCTGGAAATCAAGAATATTTTCAAGAAGAGGGCGTCTAAGCATGCTAATTTTGTTGGTAAATACCCTGCAGCCTTCAAAATAGGGATAAGGAACTACTTTCTTTAAAAACAAAACACTCAATTGAATTTTTTTTTTATTAATCCACTTTCTGACAGGCATACCTAAAATAAAAACGAACCATTCGAAAACAAAAGGGGAAAAAATGAAAGAAGCAAAGACATTAAAAACCCAACATAAAAGAACTACATTCCAAGTTCGTGCAACTTTGTTGTTGTTAGTTGCGAAGTTGTGTCCAGCCCATCACGACCCCATGGACCACCTTCCTCCAGGCCTTCCTGTCCTCTACCATCCTCTGGAGTCCATTGAAGCTCACGCCGACTGCTTCAGTGACTCCATCCAGCCACCTCGTTCTCTGCCGTCCCCTTCTTCTTTTGCCCTCCATCGTTCCCAGCATTAGGCTCTTCTCCAGGGAGTCCTTCTTCTCATGAGATGGCCAGAGCATTTGAGTTTCCTCTTCAGGATCTGGCCTTCTAAAGAGCAGTCAGGGTTGATCTCCTCTAGGACTGACCAGTTTGATTGCCTTGCAGTCCAAGGGACTCACAGGAATCGTCTCCAGCACCAGAGTTCAAAGGTCTCGATTCTTTGGAGCTCAGTCTTCCTTGTGGTCCAACTTTTACAGCCAGACATTGCATCTGGGAAAACCATCGCCTTGACTATACACACTTTTGTTGGCAGGGTGATGTCTCTGCTTTTTAGTACGCTGTCTAGATTTGCCATAGCTTTCCTCCCCAGGAGCAAGCGTCTTAATTTCTTGGCTGCAGTCCCCATCTGCAGTGATCTTGGAGCTCAGGAAAATAAAATCTATCACTCCCTCCATTTCTTCCCCATCTATTTGCCAGGACATGCAACTTTATCAGTCTTTAATGGGGGAAACTATACTTTCATTGTCTGAACAAGCCTTGCCAAGAATTTTCATCCAAAGAAGAAAAAAAATGTGGTGTTTTTTGATGACCAAAAAATATCACTTCCTCCCAAATGCTAAATCTCTGAAAAATCTGGAATTGTGGTATCCCCACCCCCCATCTGCTAAGGTTTATTCATCTTGCTCTTGTTTGAATACCAAAAGCCCTTCTTTGTTTTGAATTACAGAAGAAACCACTTCTGTTGATGGTCCTTGGAGGTTGTTCGCAAAGGGGAAAGGAGACCACATGGAGATCCCCAACCCTCGCCTC
Organism: Ptyas mucosa; assembly: GCA_012654045.1. Taxonomy (NCBI): domain Eukaryota; kingdom Metazoa; phylum Chordata; class Lepidosauria; order Squamata; family Colubridae; genus Ptyas; species Ptyas mucosa. The sequence continues at coordinate 2,778,834 of WNWU01000059.1, read as the reverse complement.
TTTTCCCAGTTTGTCACTCTGAAAAACACCGAGTTGGAAGCAAAAGAAAAGATTATAATGTGAAAGATATTCTTTCTCTGTTACACACACTCGGAGGGAGCCAAACATCCTCTCAACCATCCTATAATTAAATAAGAACAAGAATCTCACATTCACTCCCATGGGAATTTCACAGGCATTTTTTTAAAAAGAGAGAGAGATTTAACTTGCTCTCAAAAAAAAAACCAGCGTTTTTTTTTCTCCGCTGCATGAATTTTAACATGTCTTCGTGCCTTGCAGGTGGGAAAAGAGGAGGACAAAACAGAAGGATACCCACCCATTCTCTGGTATGAATGAAGCTGACTGACCTTCCAGGTCCCTTCCGTATCTCTTGGAGTCCAGAATAAGTTAATTTACGATGGAAAACTCATCACCCCAGCCGGAGTCAATGAAAGAAAGGGAAAACCTCATTGGAAGCTTCAAAAAGTAATTTGTTTTGGCACTCTCTTATAAGTATGAATTGATTTTTGCTGGGTTGTGTCAGGTGGAGTTATGAATGGGAAAATGGGAGGCTGGCTCCCTCCGAAGCAAGGAAGTTTTCTCAAAGAAAAAGAGAGGAAGAGCAAAAAAAAATTGTCAATTATCTCTCATAGGGATGCTGGCCTTGCTTTAATTTTACTCTTTACAAAGATAGGATTTCACGCGTGACACAGGATTCTGCCCAAGCTGTTTTTTGCACATCCAGGATTCTGGACAAGCTGTCTTTTGCACACCCAGGAGTCTGGCCAACCTGTGTTTTGCAAACCCAGCTATCCATGTGCATGTACTTAAAAAGTCAGCGTATTGGATGCAATAAGATGATTGAAGCCACGCACACATTTTTAAATTAATGTTGCACACCAGATATCTGTAAAAAAAAAAAAAAAGAAAGACGGGAGAGCAGGAGTTCCATTGTGGTGTTATAGACACCAACTTTAATTTTTTTGATCTTCCCATGGTTTTGAGTCGGGGTTGCATTGCACAAAACACAAGGCCAGAGGTCTTCAAACTTGGCCGCTTTAAAACTTTTGGACTTCAACTCCCAGAATTCTCGAGCCAGCAAAGCTCTGGAGGCTTTCCTCAAGCCTCCGGGACGGCAAAAACGGCCTCCCCAGGCTCTGGAGGCCCTCTGGAAGCCAGAAACAGGCCCATTTCCAGCCTTCCTAAACTTCCGGTTGGCCCGTTTTTCATCCTCCCTGAGCCTCTGTGTGTGCCCTGCACTTATCTGCATCCAAAACAGGCCGATGGGGACTCCTGTGAGGGGAGGGGAGGGTTTGGCATGGCCAGCCAGGAGTGGAATTTGGGGGTTCTCTGAACTGGACAGAATCTTAGCTAGAGGTTCTCCCGAACCCCCTGCGAACCCCCAGCAGCCCCACCCCTGATCTCGGGTATGCCCCATTAGGCCATGGTTATATAAATCACGGTTAGAGCAATGTGGGGACACACAGTCGATGTTTGTAGGCAGGTTGGCAGACGAGGTTCATTTTCTCTAAAGCGTTTCCTTTCACTCGCACACGCAACGCACCCCGTTGCAATATCAGTTAATGATTTTCCTTCCTTATGGCAGGACAACCGTAGCTCAGCCTCAACGCCGAAGATAAAGCGTCATTTTATCTCTCCCAAGTTTTTCATAGAGGCGGATTGCCTCGCGGTGCCTAGGGATGAAAGGCAGCGGTTCGTGGGCCTATTTTCTTTCAGCGATGCTTTTAAGATGCTAAACTTCAAAGATAAATGGCTAAGCGGGGCTCGCGGAATGGAAATGGGGAAAGTTCAAACAGAGCCTATCCGCTTTCCTCTTCCCCGTCTGCCGTGTCAAATCGAGGTTTCGTAAAATCAGCCGGGGCTCTTGACTTTCTGGACGGGGAGGAGTGCGGGGGTGGGGGTGGCAATCAACCGTCATAGCCAGCCAAGACAGGAAGAGGATGATGGATGGTGGATGGAAGGGCAGAAAGAGAACGAAGCAGTGGATCCTTAGCATGTTTTCACTGTTGATGGGAGGGGAGTGTCTTGCTCCCTCGGAAAGGGTTCGGAATCTTGGCGTCCTCCTTGATTCACGGCTGTCTTTAGTGGACCATCTAACGGCAGTGACAAGGGGGGCATTTGCACAGGTTCGCCTGGTGCGCCAGTTACGCCCTTTTCTAGTCAGGGACGCCCTTTATATGGTCTCTCATGCTCTCATTATCTCTCGGTTGGATTACTGCAATGCCCTCTACATGGGGCTGCCCTTGGGTGCACCCGGAGGCTCCAACTGGTCCAGAATGCACCCGCGCGAGTAGTTACGGGTGCGTTCCGCTACTCCCATGTAACACCACTATTGCGTGAGCTGCACTGGTTGCCGGTGGTCCTCCGGATCCGCTTCAAGGTGCTGGTACTCACCTATAAAGCCCTTCATGGCATGGGCATGGGGTATTTGCAGGACCACCTCCTACCGGCCTCCCACCGCCCAGTGCGCTCACATAGGGCTGGCCTCCTCCGGGTCCCCTTGGCCAGACAATGTCGGCTGGCGGTCCCCAAGATGAGGGGGTTCTCTATGGTCGCACCGACCCTCTGGAATGGGCTGCGCACCAGGCTCCGGACGGCCTCCGACCTCCGCACCTTCCGTGCCGACCTAAAGACATGGCTCTTCCACCAACTTCCCTGATCTGCCGTGGATTTTAACTTGGGGATTTGGGGGATTTTAAATTAGTTTTTAATATTATTTAATCTTTATCTATTGTCGGGTTTTTTTATTGTTGTGAGCCGCCCCGAGTCCTACGGGAGAAGGGCGGCATATTAATAATAATAATAATAATATTATTATTATTATTATTATTATTATTATTATTATTATTATTATTATTATTTTTGCAGGATGGCTGATGGAAAATGGCATGCGAGCTCTACTAACTGCTATGGAGAAGGACAGAGGAAGGAAGGAAGGAAGGGAGGAGCAGGGGAGAAGGAAGGAGAGAGAAAAGGGAAGAAAAGAGAAAAGGAAGAAGGAGAAAGGGAGGAAGAGCAGAGGAATGAAGAAGAGAGAAAAGAAATGGTGTAGGGTCTCCTGCTTGGGCAGGGGGCTGGACTAGATGACCCACAAGGTCCCTCCCAACTCTGTTAATCTGAAGTCCGAAATGAATTTCCTGCAAAGACTTGTTCGTAGAGAAAGGCCGCATGGAATTCGAGGCTTGTTAAAATCCACTGAATATATGGACGGCAATCCGGATCAATACTGATTTGCATTTTGATGAACTTTGTGGATCCCTCGAATGTATGAAGAGGCAAAGATTGACCCAGTTGTTTGAGATGATGTAGAACTATTTAGTTACCATTAAAGGTGAAAATAAAAATGCCGAAAAATCAATAGAGCCAGCCTCTTAGCTGAAGAGCTGGCTGAACAATGATTTTTTTTTTAAAAAAAAAATAATAATTCCAGAGACAAAATTAAGATACCGGCAGGGACAACAAAGATCCACGTGGCTGCACAGCTCTACAGGATGACTCTAGTTACTCTCCAGTTACTCTGAGAGTAAAACAAGGGGCGATTTCTAGGCAGGTTGCTTTGAGATCGTTGGGGAAAGATCAATAAACTGTCTAAATCGAGGGGCATCTAACTTTAGCCATTTTAAGCCCTGTGGACTTCAACTCCCCAGGCTGGCTGGGGAATTCTGGGAGTTGAAGTCCACAGAACTTAAAGTTTTCAAGGTTGGGTGCGCCCCCCCCCCCCCCCCCCCCCCCCCCCCCAAGAATAAAAAAAAAAAACAACCCTAGATTGAGATCATTGCTGGAGGTCAGTTGCTTTGGTTCTTCGGTCCTTCCTTCTCCTTATTCAGCATTTCTGCTCTCATTCTGCTGCTTCCCTGGGTTATCCATCCTTTCCTGAACCCAGCCAGATGAGATAAGCTTTCCGCTTTATTTTTATTTTGTACCTGATGGCCTGTGACACTCGCCTGCCCCATAAACCTCCTGGAATAAACCTCAAATCATGGCAGCAAAGGCTCCCTCCTCATCCGATCAGGAGCTATTTATGGTCGCAAGATCAGCCTCGGTTGCCATCTCAGCGCCTTTTTCTGCTGGGCTCCTAAAAAATACGAGCGCTTGTAATCCTCCGTCTGCTACCTTCTCCTCCTGACGGTGATGTTGTCGCAGCCAGACCTTTTCATTTGGTGTTGGAAGGATAACTGGAGCCCCCTCCCCCCCCGTCCCTCCCCCCCACCCACGCCTGTCAGCTCCGCATTGCCTGATGGCCTCTCCCCAAATGATATTTGCAGCCAGGGTGGGGGAAGAGGGGAAGCAACAGAGCCATCAGCCTCTCAGCCAAGCACAGGACAGCAAGGTGCCTCTACGGCCAGGGTTTACAGCAGGGCTCTCCTAACCTGGCAACTTTTAAGACTTGATAACAGAATAATAGAGTTGGAAGGGATCTTGGAGGTCTTCTAGTCCAGCTCCCTGCACAAGCAAGAGGCCCTATATATAGCATTCTGGACAATGGCTGGAAGGAAGGAAGGAAGGAAGGAAGGAAGGAAGGAAGGAAGGGATGGGAGGGAGGGAGGGAAGGAAGGAAGAAAGGAGGGAGGGAGGGGATGGGAGGAAGAAAGGGATGGGAGGGAGGGAAGGAAGGAAGGGAAGGAGGAGGGAGGAAGGGAGGCAGGGAGGGGAAGGGAGGGAAGGAAGGAAGGCAGTGGATGGGAGGGAGGGGGAGGAAGGGATGGGAGGGAGGGAGGGAGGCAGTGAGGGGAAGGGAGGGAAGGAAGAAAGAAAGGGAGGGAAGGGAGGGAGGGAGGGAAGAAAGGATGGGAGGGAAGGAAGAAAGAAAGGGAGGGAAGGGAGGGAGGGAGGGAGGGAAGAAAGAAGAAAGGGATGGGAGGGAAGGAAGAAAGGAGGGAGGGAGGGAGGAAGAGAGGGAAGGAAGGAAGAAAGAAGAGAAAGAAGAGAAAGAAGAAGAGAAAGAAGAGAAAGGGAGAGTGAGGGAAAAGGAAGGGAGGGGTAGAAAGAGGAGAGGAGAAGGGAAAATGGGAAGGAAGCAGCAGGGAAAACCGTAGAGTTCCTTATCTCGGGATGCAGAACCGTATCCCAGGCGGCCCCAAAGCCCGTCCCTCTTTGCCCATGGGAGCAATTTGCAGGTTGGCTGCCCCCAGAAATGAACACCCGCCCGCCTGCCGTGGGTCCCTCGATAAGAGGCCAGGTTCCACTGCATAATGAGCCGTAATTGGATTTGGAGGCTAACCAGAGCTTGGTTGGGGGAGGGGGGGCGTGGGTAGGAGGGGAGACTCTCTTCTGGCATAGCAAAACACACACACACACACACACACACAAGCCTTATCTGGGTTGGAAACGAAGCTGGAGAAGTCAAGTTATTAGCGGCCATCCAAGCATGGAGGAGGACCCTCTGCCCCCCTCTCCTACCATGGCAGAGTGCAGCCGGGGCTGGGCGTCCTTGGCTAGGCCCCCTTCAGGCAAAGTGGGGGTTTTCAGAACCCTGTTTCGGGGAGGTGGGGAGAGAAAGGGGGTGCTCAGAAGCCAGGCAGAAGGGGGGGGTAGCCCCACTGCTGGAAGATGGAGGTGGCTGGAAAGCACAATGAGGGGATCCCTCCCCCCAATATTTCTCTCTTGCTGGCGTTTGGGGCTGCTGCACCCTTCAATCAGAGGGGCCAACCGGGAGTTGAAGGAAACTCAAGGGGAGAATTCCTGGTTTGCATATCAAGGGATCCAAGTTTCAAGATTCCTTGCAAATCCTTGGACCAGGCCAGAGAAGATCCAGAAGGCTTTTCGTGATTTAAGAAGCTACGTTCTTTGCATTCAGAATTAAAAATCATCAACATCATCAGCATCCAAACGGAACAGGAATTTCCCAGAACCAATAGGATTGTACTTCGAAAGCCAAAGAGCTTTCACACAAAACACCCCCAAAATAACCGACTGCTTCCAACCCGTGCAAGTGTGCATGGTGTGGGGTCTCTTCCCAGATTGTGCATTTCTGCTCCCTACATTCCTAAGCCTCGCAATGAGCTTGATGGTTGGGGGGACCACATCTCAGATTGTGGAAATTTTGGAGATCAATCCCTCTCCATCTCTCCTGGAATACAGTAGCTGCTTTAGTGAAATGCCCAGGTGGCCTATAGAGTTTAGAGTTTGCCTCTTGCAGGTACACTGCCTCTGAATGGGGAGGCTCTGGTCTTAATGACCCAGGGTAACACAAGCAAACCCTTTGGGATTTCATTAGCTTTATGTCGCTGGTGTCCTGGAGTGAAGCACCCTAGGCCCAGAACCTGCAGCCCCCCCCCCCCCAACGAGGACCAGGAAGGAAGGAAGGAAGAAAGAAAGGAAGAAAGGAAGGAAAAAAGAAGAGAAGGAAAGAAGGAAAGAGAGAGAAGGAAGGAGAGAAGGAAGGAAGGAATAGAGAGAAAGAGAGGGAGAGAGGGAGGAAAAGGAAGGAAGAAGGGAGGAAGGAAGGAAGGAAGGAGATGGGAAGGAGAAGGAGAGAGGCAGGGAAGGAAGGAAAAAAGAAAAGAAGGAAGGAAGGAAAGAGGGAGAGAAGGAAGGAGAGAAGGAAGGAACAGAGAGAAAGAGAGGGAGAGGGGAGGGAGGGAGGGAGGAAGGGAAGGAGGAGGGAGGCAGGAAGGAAGGAGATGGGAATGAGAAGGAGGGAGGGAGGAGATGGGAATGAGAAGAAAGGAAGGAATAGAGAGAAAGGGAGGGAAAGGAAGGAAGGAGGGAGGGAGGGAGGAGATGGGAAGGAGAAGGAGAGAGGCAGGGAAGGAAGGAAGGAAAAAGAAGAGAAAGAAAGAAGGGAAGAGGAAGAGAAGGGAGGGAGGAAGGAAGGAAGGGAAGAAAGAAAGAAAGAAAGAAAGGAGAGAAGGAAGGGAGCGAGTTCTAGAAAAGAAACTTCTGCCAAGAAGAAGCCCGAGGAGCGAATAGTCCCAGGTTCAAGTCTTCCAGTGTTTTACTTCTTGGCCAAGTAAGTCCAAGGATGAGTTTCAAGCAATCCATCACTCTTCTCCCCTCCCCCACCCGCCCCAACCTGCTGGGGGGGGGAGCACTTCAAAGGACCGAGCGGTGCTGGGGGAAGTTGCAGCTGTCCAGTCCTCGGCTGGGGGGGAGGGGGGGAGAAGATGGGCTGGGAAACCTCCCTCCCCCCCCTCCTCCTGTTCGGGGCATCCTGGGCGGTTCCCCGCCCCCCCCCCCGGGGGGGGGGGGTCGGAGCCGGTGCAGCCCAGCCCGGCACGGGCCTCCCTCCCGGCTGATGTCATCCGCAGCTGGCGCGCCTCTGCCTCGCGCGGCCGCCCGGGAAGCCCCGAGGAGCGGCCAGACGCTGGCTGGGCTGGCGGCGGCAGGAGGAGGAGGAGGAGGAGGAGGAGGAGGAGGAGCGGAGGGGAAGCGCGGCAGCCGCCTCCGCCGCCCCGCGCATCTCTCGGGCGCCGCCGCCGCCGCAGCCAGGCGAGGCAGGCAGGCGAGGCGGGCAGGCGCCGGGAGAATGCGCGCTTCTTCCCAGCCGCCGCCGCCGCTTCTTCTCGCTCGCCGCCCGCGGGACTGAGCGCCGCTGGACGCCGGGGCGGGCGGGCGGGCGGGCAGCGGGCTGGCCGGCCGGCCGGCGGGGATTCTCTCCCGGAGCAGAGGCGACGTTGGATGCCGGGTCGGGCGCCGGCGGCCTCTGGGGCCGGGCAGGACGCGGAGGGTGAGTCTCGCTCCGGAGGGCACCTTGGCCGGGATGGGGAAGGGTGGGGGGCTGGAAGGCTAGGGGGTTCAGCCCGAAAAGGGGGCTCCGTTTTGAGGGTGTCTCCCTCCCCCTTCCAAATGGGGAAGGCGCTCTGGGTATGCCCCGGAACCCTCTTGGCTTTTTTGACAATGGGGTTTTCGCCGCTTTTGTTTTTTCCTGAGTTCCTACGAAGGCGAGATATTTTAAAAGGGGGGGGGGGGCGCATTTGGGCGGGGGGGGGGGGGGCCGCTCGGGGGGGGGCCTTGCCCGGGGGGGGGGGGGGTCAACCGGGGAGGGGGGGGTCGGTTTTGAAGGTATCCCCCCCATGCCCTAATTTGGAAGGCTTTTGCCCCCCCCCTTCCAAATGGGGAAGGCGCTCGGGGTATGCCCCGGAACACTCTTGTCTTTTTGTCTTTTTTGACAATGGGGCCGTGGCTGTTGTTTTTCCTAAGAGTTCCTTACGAAGGCGAGATTTTTTAAATGGGGGGTGGGGGTGGGTGGTCGGTGGGACGCGGAGGGTGAGTCTCAATCCGGAGGGCGTCTTGGCCGGGCTGGGGGTCTGGGAGTGGTGGTGTAGCAGTCCGGGAGAGGGGGGTGGTGGTTCTTGGCGTCTCCCCTTCCCCTCAATGCCCTAATTTGAAGGCTTTTGCTCCCCTTCCAAATGGGGAAGGCGCTCGGGGTATGCCCCGGAACACTCTTGGGTTTTTTGTTTTTTTTGGACAATGGGCTTTTCGTGGCTCTTGTTATTCCTAAGAGTTCCTTACCAAGGCAAGATTTTTTTTTAAAGTGGGGTGGGGAGGTGTCGGTGGGCGAGGAACGCTTTCCCTTCTCTCGCCTGCTCGCTTTCTCACGCTTTCTTTCGCCTTTTCAACCACCGCCCCCCCCACCCACCCCCACCCCTGCGCGCTTTTTTCCCCCTGCTTTCCTGCGGGGAAAGTGTGAGTGGCAAGCTCACACTCTCTGGCCGCGTTCACACGAGACACGCCGCGGGTTAGAGGCTGCCCGGAAAGGTTTGGGTACCGCGCGATGAGCCAAGGTTAACCCGACAGCCGAAGGTTCGCAGGTGCGGTCTTTGTACGCGTGGGGTAGCCGGCGCTGAGCCGGGCAAGTAGGCAAGAGGAAGGAGGGGGGGGAATGGTGGAAGAGTGGGGGGGGGGGGAGGGGATTTTGACACCCCCCCCCCCCTGCAGGAACGGGTTTGGAGGAAGCAAAAGTCAAAAATACCGCCTGGTTTCTGGATCGAATCCGCTTCTCTTTGTTCGCCCGAAAGAGAAATCGGGATTTGGGTTTGACCCGTTTCAGACCTGAGTTGCCTGCGTCTGCCCCCCCCCCCCCCCGGATTTTGGGCGAGGATGGAGTAAGAAAAAAGAGGCTCTTTGCAAAAGGTTCTGGATCTGCTTGGCTAGCAAGATGCTACCTGCCCGGATTGTGTGCAGCTGTGTGTGTGTGTGTATGTCGCAGCTGTCTGTGTGTATTGAGATTTTTTTTTAAAAAAAAAACAGGGTGTGCTTTTGATCCCTTGGATAATGAATTCCTGGAGCAGGTGAGAGACACGGAGCCTCTTCAAGCCAAGGATTTGATTCCATTATTAGGGATGGGATTTTTTCCCTCCCGATTCTGCGCTGCTGGTGGGCAGTCTTAGAAATGCAAGAGGGGGTCCGGAAAGGAGAGAAAGGAGCTGGGTAAACCAGGTCATACGTTATTTAATAATAATAATAAAAAAAAGTACATATTTCTGGCTTGCCTTGCCAGGTGTACAAAAAGGGTCGTTTAAAGAGCAGGGGGAAGTTGCTGGGCTGTGAGTTCTTAGACGGTCAAGGAAAATCAGAGAATTAATCAGGAACCCGAGGGATCCTTGGTGCTCTCTGAGCTTGGTTGTTGTCTGGCAGACATTTCATGACCCAGCTAGCTAATGGCATCAGTGCTAGGAGGAAGAAGGAGGAGAAAGAATGTGAATTGTGGAATCCTTGATGCTCTCTGAGCTTGGTTGTTTTTTTGCAGACATTTCATTACCCAACTAGGTAACATCATCAAGTGCTAGAAGGGAGAGGAGGAGGAGGAGGAAGAGGAGGAGGAGGAGGAGGAGGAAGAATGTGGATTGTGGAGTCCTTTATGGTCTCTGAGCTTGGTTGTTTTTTTGCAGACATTTCATTACCTAGCTAAGTAACACCATCAGTGCTAACCAGAAACTGTAGCGATTGAGGAATCTCAGTGGAATGCCACCTCTCCCCCTTTTTCTACTGTAAATCTCTTCTTCCTATCCTCCTTTGCCCTAATGTTACCTTGCTGAAATGGTGCGAAGTTGCTGATCAGGCTTACTCTGAGCAAGCGGGCTGGGAAAACCACCAATGGAAATCACATGACCTTGGGATGCTACAACTGTTATAACTGCTGTGTTTCCCGGAAAATAAGACCCAACCAGAAAATAAGTCCTAGCATGATTTTTTTAAAAAGCTTGTAACATAAGCTCTACCCCCAAAATAAGCTCCAGTTAAGATCGTCAGCCGGATGCATTGAGTATCGTATTTCCCTGACAATAAGACCTAAGCAGAAAATAAGCCCTAATGCGTCTTTTGGAGCAAAAATTAATATAAGACCCGGTCTTGTTTTCGGGGAAACACGGGTGCATGCCAGTTGCCAAGCATCTGAATTTAGATTACGTGACCTTGAGGAAGTCTATGACGGTCGTAAGTGCGAGAACCGGTTGTAAAATCAATTTTTTGTCAGTGCGATAGTGACTTCGAACCATCATTAAATAAAATGGTCATAAGTCAAGGATTATCGGTATTTGGGGAGTGGGCAAGGGGTGGATCCTAACAGAATCAGCTCTGGATAGAAAAAATGGGAGCCAGCTTTTCTGGTGTGCTTTGATATAGGTTTGGTTAAGAAAGAGATAAGAGACGCTCGGGGAAAATCAAAAAACCTGAACTGAATGGAATATTTTATTCGGTCAAGCGTGATTAGACACACAAGGAATTCGTCTCTAGCAGAGAAGCGCTCAGCATACAGGCAAAGCAACAGAATAATAATATTACCAATGAACGGGGAAATAAAGAAGATAAAGATAAATAATAATTCGGTCAATTAATGAATTAAATTCAGCAGAGGGATGGCACGTGTGTCTAGTTGTTTTGGCATACAAATGCCCCATAGCGCCATCCTGAGGGAAGGAGTAGAAACAGATGATATCTAGGATGAATCTCTAAAGAACGTACCCCAGACTGAAATGGGTCTGGATTTGGCTGGAATGAGAAAGAGAGCTTCCAGAAAACAGAATAGTCTACCTTCATAGGTCGGGCTATTTTCTGGATTGCACCGAGGCTGGCAACGTTTGTCTAGCTTGCGTGGTTCATTAAACCAGCTTTTCCTTTCCCGAGGCTCCTTGCTGGATTTTCCTGGTGTCATTCCTTTAAAAAAAAAAATAAAATAAACGTTGACACTGCTACTTTTTTCCCCGTAGGCGCATTTCATTGCCGCGAAACGATAGTTTTAGGGCTTTGCTCTTCGTTTCTCCCTCCGCCCTTTGTTGGAGGTCTCCGTCTGGGCCAGCCCAAATGGCCAGCCAGCTGCTTTGATCTTCTCATTTGTTTTGGCGTGTTGGAGGAAGGCGGCGATTTAAAAGTCAAGTGTCAGACGGCATCAGGAGAAATAAAAATGAAGTCATCCATCTTTTATGCGGCTTGTCCTCCAACCAACGGTTGCCGCCTCCAACCAATGAGCTCCTTGGGGTGGGATGGATTTTAATCCCTGCCCTCTTTTCTGAGAATAACCCTTCCCCTGTGCAGCCGCTGTGGTTTTTCCCACTGATTTTTTCATAAACTGTAAAATCTCCTTCACGTTCAGCTGGCTTATGGATGAGTTCAATGGATCCAGCCACTGAGTTTTCTTGGACATGTTATGGAAGTGGCTCACGGTTGTATCCTGTTACCTTGGTACTAACCGGGTCTGAACTTGGTTAGCCGCTGGGCTTAGACCAGGGGTCAGCAACCTGGGGCTCTGGAGCTGCATGTGGCTCTTTCACTCCTCTGCTGCGGCTCCCTGTCACTCAAAATAGGCGTCACAACAGCCAATGGGCAACACCTACCGGCATGCGATTTATTGAGCTTTTTAACCCCTGATAGGCCAACCATGGATAAATCCCAAGGAAAAAAAAGTTTCAGAAGAAAACAGAATGTTTAAGAAATAGCCGCTCAAAAAATAGTTAGGCACGGAAAGGATTTTGTGGCTCCCGGTGTTTTCTTTTCTGTGGGAAATGGGTCCAAATGGCTCTTTGAGTGTTTAAGGTTGCAGACCTTAGGCTTAGACTGAAGGCCAGATCTCAAGCTTTCATGGGGGGGGGGGGGGAGGAGTGGGGAGAGGAGGAGGAGGGCCACTTGTTGAGACAGCCCCCTTGATGGATTTGACACCTCACCTAAGAGACAGATCTGAAACTTTGATCCAATCTTCCTTTGGCCTTGTTTAGAAGACATCCTACTTCTGTCTCAAACTCTGAGAATGCCCTTCTAGAAAGAAACTTGGAGAAACCATTTTTGTTGTCAGTTGTGAAATCGTATCTGACCCATCACGACCCCATGGACAGCGTTCCTCCAGGCCTTCCTGTCCTCTACCATCCTCCGGAGTCCATTGAAGCTCACGCCGACTGCTTCAGGGACTCCATCCAGCCACCTCGTTCTCTGCCATCGTCCCCTTCTTCTCCTTTTGCCCTCCATCTTTCCCAGCATTAGGCTCTTCTCCAGGGAGTCCTTCTCATGAGGCGGCCAAAGGATTTGAGTTTCCTCTTCAGGATCTGGCCTTCTGAAGAGCAGTCAGGGTTGATCTCCTCTAGGACTGACCGGTTGGATCGCCTTGCAGTCCAAGGGACTCGCAGGAGTCTTCTCCAGCACCAGAGTTCAAAGGCCTCCATTCTTTGGCCCTCAGCCTTCCTTATGGTCCAACTTTCACCGCCGTCCATTGGCTGTGAAACCATTTAGCAATTTAGAAAAAATAACATTTGTTGGCTGCCGTTTGGAATCTCTACAAAAATCTGGCCTGTTTTAATTTTTCTTCATTATTCTTGAATGCACCTTGTAATGGACCTTTCTTATTTATTTATTATTCTTATGTCACTTTTATTACTTTATAAGTAACTCGAGGCAGCAAACATACCTAATACTCCATCTTCCTCCTATTGATCCCACCCACAACCCTGTGAGGTGAGCTGGGCTGAGAGAGAGTGACTGGCCCCAAACCACCCAGTCAGCTTTCATGGCTAGGGAGGGACTAGAACTCACAGTCTCCTAGTGATTGGCCCAAAATCAGCCAGATGTCTTCCCTGGCTAAGACTGGACTAGAACTCAGTTTCTGGGCCAACATCTTAACCACTACACCCAACTAGCTTGAAGCTGTTTTGGGTCCAGCTGTCTGGGCAGAGGATGGATGCAGTTTTATCTCCCGATTTGGAACTCTGCCGTTAGAAACACAAAAATTCCCAAAGTGCCTTCCAGCTCTGTTCTGAGCAGGTGGTTGATCGGCAGGGAACATCTGTTTCTCCACCCAGTCCCTGCGGTGCCTTTCTCAGCTAGCTGGTCTCTGCGATGGATCAGAAACAGAACTTGGAAATGCCATGTACGAATGAATAGCTGGGAATCTCAGATGGAAATGCATCCGAAAGCTAGGTAGGTTCCTTTTTGTTGCGACGGGACAGGCAAAACATTGAGCGAGGCAAAACCCATTTCTTTGTTTTTCTGTTTTTTATTCCAGTACTTCTAACCAGGGTGTTCAATTGATGGGTTGGGATGGACTTCCAAATATATGTGAGGATGCAAATCAGTGTCTTTCTGCTCCGTTCTTCTGGGCAACTTTCAGAGGTGTGGACTTCGACTTGCAAAATTCTCCCATGCCTGGCTGGGGAAATTCTGCAAGTTGAAATCCACATATCTCAAACATGCAGACTGGGGAATTCTGGGAATTGAAGTCCATCCATCTGACCGGCTGGGAAATTTTGCAGGTTGAAATCTACATATCTCAAACATGCAGACAAGGGAATTCTGGGAATTGAAGTCCATCCATCTGACTGGCTGGGAAATTCTGGGAGTTGAAGTCCACCCCATCTTAAAACCGCCCCAAGTTGAAAAAAAAAAATACTGTTCTATCCTGTTAAGGAAGGATGTGCGTGGCTCACAAAGATTCACAAACTTCAGCAACTGATGCTGTGTAAGTCTGGAGGAAACCCACTAATCGTGATGGAGACCTACTTTTAAAAGAGGAAGGAAGGGTGCTACATTTTCCCTCCGGGTTGCAGCTGGTGTTCCAGCTGCCGTATCTCCAGGTATCTTTCTCCCCTGTTGATCTACCTAGGGAGGTGATCCCAGGCACGGATATTTGAGGATTTTTTAAAAAATCTGTGATACAGTTTGAACAAATTCCAGTCTCCTTGGTGTGATGCATTCCTACGAATTTTGTAAGGTGCGTTGAAGTTGTTGTTGTTAAAAATAAAACCACCTTCGTGCTTCAGACGCCTGGATATATTAGGATGAAATAAATGCTTTGGAGATGTGCGCTTTGAGAGATGATGTTTTTCGATCTTGTGTTTGTAAGAGAACCAATATGGAAATAGGCACATTGATAAGAAATATTCTTGGGGAAAAATTGCGACAAGTAGGGTCAGAGTAAGATACTTGAGGCCCTTCGTGGTCTCTGAGCTTGGTGGTTTCCTTGCAGGTGTTTCATTACCCAACAAGATAACATCATCAGTGCTAGAAAGGAGTGGGGGTTTTGGAGGTGGGGAGGAGGAGGAGATGGGGAGGAGGAAGAGGAAGTCTGTGGGGCCCTTGGTGGTCTCTGAGCTTGGTGGTTTTCTTGCAGACGTTTCATTACCCAACTAGGTAACACCATCAGTGCTACTGGTGGGTAATGACAAGGGGTAATGGCTAATGAAACGTCTGCAAGAAAACCACCAAGCTCAGAGACCACCGAGTTCAACCCTGATCTACAAGTATTCTCTTCTATTGGTGATATACATGCCTTACTGACAAGGGACTATTTCACCAAACAGATGCTGGGTGAACAGAGAAATTTTTGCACCAGTGATCTGATTAAAATATATAGTGGGATATGCTGCTACTGCTACTAATAATTTGTTCAAGCGGCAGCTGTACCTCCTGCTGAATTGCGGTTTAATATTCCATATGGCAATCCCGTATCAGCTTTTTTTTATTATTATTATTGCTATTTGAGGATGCCTGCTGCAAACGCACTGGCAGAGACTGGCATTCTCTCATTGTGGCTAACCTCATGTGATTTGTTTTGGCTTGGCGTGCGTACCTAGCCACTTCTAGGTCAATCAAACCGTGGTTTAATGCATGCGTGAAACCAGCTGGAAGGTCTTAGGGAATTGCTTTCTGTTTGTTTTAATGGCACCGTTTTTGATGCCACCTTTGTATTTTTCAGTAGGAAATGATTTGTTAATAGCTGAAGGCTCGGATGGCAAACGAAAGCAGCTGAAATCTCATTGAAAGCTGAAATCCTGGTCCTTTTGATTTCTTGATCTCTGGTCCTCCTTACATATATGTTCTCATGTTCACTTTATAACCATTTCTTGATCTACAGCCCTTTGGGCATCTTAGTCTTCAGTTAAATCCCAAAGCAAAGAAGGACCAAGTTTCTAGGGTTACATTTAACCTTGGATACACAATTCTCATGGAGGGGGTCCCACGAGATGGACAGAGCCAGAGTAGAAGGAATTAATCTTGGCATCCCACAAAACCTGGACGCGAAGACGGACGGACAGCTCAGTCGATAAACAGGTGGGACCGTAAACCATCAGATACGATATAAAAACAGCATCAGAGAAATGGGAACCAATGACAGGGAGAATAAATGATAGCAGAAAAACAGCAGTTATGGATAAAAAGAGCAAGGGGCTAACTCAGCACAGTGTCATGGAAATGAATGGAGTAATTTTGCACCACCACTACCAAGGAGAGTAAAATATATTTATCAGGAGAAATGAATCCAGGATAAATCAAGATTTCGGAAGCCCTGGCATATTGGGGGTGCTACCAAGAGGTCCATTGTGAGGAGATTCCACCCTTGTGGTGATGAGAAGGGAATAGACTTGTGTCTTGTTATCCCTAGAGTGCAAAAAAAAATTGAGCTAGCCCCGGGGATAATTTTGCACAACCTGGGATGATCAACGGAGCAAAACCCCTGGGGCAAACAATCTTTAAACCACCTTTCCCTTCCGACTGCATTCCAGCCTGGATCGGCCACATTCCTTGTTTGTTCATTGCTTGAATCAGAGAGCACGTGTGCCCGTGTGCACAAACAGTTTGCAGCTGTGATAAAATAAGCCTCCCCAAAAGGGCAACGAATGGCACCTCTCCCCGTTCCAAAATGTAATTTTAGAGTTTCCAAATTAGAATCTGGGAGCGGGGCTGAACACAAATAACGCAGTGCAAAAGACAGTTGTTTCTTGCTGGTTAACTCCAGCTTTTCTTCTCTTTGAATCAAAGAGACTTCAGGAATGCCAAGGATAGGTCGTGCCCATGCTCTGGACCCAACCCTATGAATGAAGAAACCTTATGGAATTTTGTGAGGTGTGCTTCCAAGCAGATCATGTTTACAGTTGATTGCCTTTTCATAAATCTTGCTTCTGATAAGGAGAGCATATTTGTATTTCAGGGTTGAATTCTGGGCTTCTTGATGTTCTCCATGATAGTCCCTGAATCTGGTTGTTTTCTTGCAGACATTTCATTACCCAGCCAGGTAATGTCATCAGTTCTAGAAGGGAGTGGAGTTGGTCCTCTATTTATTTACAGTGGTTTGCCGGATTATTGTTGATGAGAGTGTTTTTTTCTTCTTGGTAGCTCTTTGATTGGGCTGTTGTTTCCTGATTGATTGTTAGTTTGAGTTGGTAGTTCCTTGATTGGGATTATTGTTTCCTGATTGATTGTTGGTCTGGTATTAATTCTGGGGTCAACCTTTGCTGGGTCATGAAACATCTGCAAGAAAACAACCAAGCTCAGAGAGCACCAAGGAAACACCAAGGACCACAAATCTTGCTTCTAATTTCAACTGAAATCTGATGTCGCATCAAGAAGATCTCCCTCTAAAGTCCAGATAATTATTTTTAAAAATGGCTGTCTCTTGATGTTTTTGTGATATGGGAAGAGTTGGAACATTGAGTTATTTCTGAACCAGATGGCAAAACCTGGGCCAGGTGGCAAGAAGCAGGACCTTCATTCCTTCCAATGAAGGAGGATCTATGCTGGGGACTTCATCCCATGGTTCAACTGAGATTTTTCCAAGTTGTTCTTCAAAGAATGGTGGAAAAATGAATATCAGTGATTATGTGGCAATAGTTAGGCTGTTTCTGTCTGCTCCTTAAATCCTTTTTGTCCAGTTCCCTTCTTCTCAAGAAGCAAAACCCTGAAGACCTTCTGGATCATAACTTCACTGGAAACTACCTTCTGCGTGCAATGCATGCCACCTTGGAATGTAAAATTTGTCGAAGTTAAACTCGTTGATACATTCATGTGTGTGACCTTTTCTGGACTTTTTCTTCTCCCTCCTGGGAACGGACTCATTTTTAGAGCTGGCTTGACACGAGACTCTTCCTGTTTTACAAGGGAAAATATATGCTTCCTCAACGATTGCCTTGGTCTCCTGGGAGATCTCTTAGATGTCCTCCAAAACAAGCTTAGGAAACTGGAGGAGGCATGGGAGAAATAGAGAAGCCGAATCTCAGAATTCATCATTTTGTGACGTTCAGGTTGCCAAATATTTCCCTTTTTGTTAATTTTTCCTAGTCAGCAGGCAAAGCCAAATGTTTATCAGGCAAAGCTATGGAGCTAAAAGTCCATTTTCACAACTCGTAAATTCTACCCCTGTAAATTGGGATGGGTGATGGATAGATACAGGTAGTCCTTGCCTTACAACCTTTCATTTAGTGGCCATTCGAAGTTAAAATGGCACTGAAAAAAAGGAACCTATGACCATTTGTAACTGACGTAACAGATTAACAGAGTTGGAAGGGACCTTGTAGATCATCTAGTCCAACCCAACCCCGCCCAAGCAGGAGATCCTATACCATTTCAGACAAATGGCCATCCAGTCTCTTCTTGAAAGCTTCCAGGGATGAAGCTCCCACAACTTCCAAAGGCAACTTCTGCTCCACTGGTTGATTGTTCTCAAACCCACTTTTCCTGGGATTGTGTGTGAGCTGAGGAAAAGCTGAAATTTTGTTCAGGAGGCATCAACCTGTTGGAGGCGCCAACATCTACTTCAAAATCTCTTTTCAATTTCACGTCTCTAAACTGAATCCAATCCAGTATCCGTGTCAACGTCTTTCTGTCCAAGTTCTGAATTATCCCTGTAGTTGGTTTAATTCCTCTTTTATTTC
Organism: Ptyas mucosa; assembly: GCA_012654045.1. Taxonomy (NCBI): domain Eukaryota; kingdom Metazoa; phylum Chordata; class Lepidosauria; order Squamata; family Colubridae; genus Ptyas; species Ptyas mucosa. The sequence continues at coordinate 2,760,763 of WNWU01000059.1, read as the reverse complement.
CAGGTTTAAACTGTGGCATGTTCTGTTCTTTCTTTTCATGACCCCAAAGCAGTTTCACATTCATATGATACGGGCCGTAAGCTCTCATTTCTGACCTGGTCACAGCCAACGCGCCTTTGTTGCGTTCATTCAGTCGAAAGCCGGCGTTCCAAAGGTCTGAAAAGATCTTACACCGAGACCTGAAAAAGTGAGATGGAGAATGCGGTGTTTTTGTTCTCTAACTTTGATCTTGTACAACGCCTGCTTTCTGCTGTCTCTTTCTCTCATCCGTCACGCTGTATGATTCATGGTTACAAATGATTGCCGGGCAGATAAACCTTTTCTAAAGGATGAATAATATACAGTGTCGAATTTTTGCTCAACAATGGATAAAATCGGTTGGATAAACGATTCTCTAATAACGGCCGTCCTGAAGGGGGAAGGAAAACACACATCAGAGAAGGTATTTTTTATTAGTTTATGAACATGTAAAATGCAGAAAATGATGGGAAAATAGGGGAGGAAAAGGAGAAGAAGAAAAAGTAGGTGGAAAGAAAAAAAGCATTGACTTTTTACTCTTTTTGGCAGAATAGAATAGAATAGAATAGAATAGAATAGAATAGAATAGAATAGAATAGAATAGAATAGAATAGAATAGAATAGAATAGAAGTAGAGTAGAGTAGAGTAGAGTAGAGTAGAGTAGAGTAGAGTAGTAGAGTAGAGTAGAATAGGAGTAGAGTAGAGTAGAATAGAAAATAGAACAGAACAGAACAGAACAGAACAGAACAGAACAGAATAACAGAGTTGGAAGGGACCTTGGAGCAGGGGTGAAATGTACTTACCTTTTCTACTGGCTCACTGATGTGCACGCGCCGCGCAGATGGTCAAAACCAGGACATGATGATGTCCCAGTTTGAGGGGGGAAGAGCCTCCCACTGCCAGCACTACCAGTTCTCCAAACTACCCACCCCCAGCGCTACCAGCTTCTGTGGGCTGGATAGAGCCAGCAGCATTTCACCCGTGCCTTGGAGGTCTTCTAGTCCAACTCCCTGCTTAGGTAGGAGACTCTATTACATTTCAGACAGATGGCTGTCCAATCTCTTCTTAAAAACTTCCAGTGTTGGAGCATTTGCAACTTCTGAAGGCACGTTGTTCCACTGATTAATTGTTCCAACTGTCAGGAAATTTCTCCTTAGTTCTAAGTTGCTTCTCTCCTTGATGAGTTCCGACCCATTGCTTCTTGTCCTGCCTTCAGGTGCTTTGGAGAATAGCTTGACTCTTTCTTCTTTGTTGCAGCCCCTGAGATATGTGAACAAAGAATAAAGTAAGGACATGACAGGACAGCACAGGACAGGACAGGACAGAATAGAATTCTTTCTTCGCCAAGTGTGATTGGACACACAAGGAATTTGTCTCCGGTGCATAAGCTCTCAGTATACATACAACCTCAACTTCTTCATTTTTACGTAATAATACATGCTAGCCATTTCTATAACAACAAACCTATCAGTAGATAGGATTCCTATCAGGGATAGGAAGAGATAGGATTGGAGAAAAACAGGGAAGGGAGGATGTTAGCTCTTTAATTTCTAAGGTTTGGCTCTGGAGACAGTCTTCAGAATCTATTACAGCAGTCTTCCAATATTTGAGGGGCTGCCACAAAGAAGAGGGGGACAACCTATTTTCCAGAGCTCCGGAAGGCAAGAAAAAAACCCCAACAGATGGAAACTAATCAAGGAGAGAAGCAACCTAGAACTAAGGAGGAATTTCCTGACAGCAAGAACAATTAATCAGTGGAACAACTTGCCTCCAGAAGTTGTGAATTCTCCATCACTGGAGGTTTTCAAGAAGAGACTAGATAATAACTTCACTGGAGATAGAATGGCCGGGATGGCAAACCTATGGCACGTGTGCCACAGCTGGCACACAGAGCCCTCTCTGCGGGCACATGAGCCATCGCCCAGCTCAGCTCCACTGCGCATGCAAGCATGTGCCTCCCACTGGCCAACTGATTTTTGGGATGTGTGGGGGCGGGGCGCATGCGGGAGACACATGTGCATGCGTGGGGGGGGTCGTGCACATGTGCAGGGGGTGGGGGTCACATGCAGATGTGTGGAGGGTAGGGGTGGAGCACAGGGGGATGCGCTGTGCCCCTCCCCCTACAGCCCATTTTTGGGCCCAGGAGGCTGCAGAGAGGCCTGCTAGGCCAAAAACGGGGCGGGGGAGGGGTTCGGCACATGATGAGAAAAATGTTGCCATCACTGGTATAGGGTCTCCTGCTTGGGGGGGGGGTCAAACTAGAAGACCTCCAAGGTCCCTTCCAACTTTGTTATTTTGTTATTCTGTTGTTATTCCGTTATTCCGTTATTCCGTTATTCCGTTATTCCGTTATTCCGTTATTCCGTTAACTCTGATGGTGAGACCGGTGGGAGAAGTAGGGGATGAGAAGACACAGCAAGGGCATGTAGGTAGGAGACTTTAGCTGCAGGATACAAAGGCAGAAAGAGGTTTGGAAGAGGGGAGAGAGGCTAGTGAGATGCCCAAGAGGAAAAGCCAAGATGCAGATAACAACAGAAAACCCATGAAATGGACAACTTCAGTCATGAGGAATGATGCATGCCAAGCCAAGCACTGCTGCTCATTGTGCATAGATCGAGGTCCAAATTCCAAACCAGGCCAACACTTTGATGAAAGGCCTTGAAGGCAGCTGCTGTGAATTGCGTACCAAAAATTGCAGCCAGACGTCCAAGGAATTCATCCCGAAGACACACAAGTCCCCGAAGTCCAACATTTGAAAGAGGAGACGTGGACATCTCCGCGAGATGGGCAACCATACCAATGTAATAAATAAATAAATAATCAAGCAATCAGATCTCTAAATTGAGTGACTGCTCTCCCTGAAACCTTTGATGAGACTCTTTACGGAAGGGATTTGGTCTTCTCCCTTTCCACCCCGAAGGAAAAATGGAGCCCCCTTCCTCGGTTCCTAGAAGTGTGGAGCTCATCTGATTGCTTTGTCTCTGCAATGTAACTTTTGCCGATCAATAAAATTAATCCCATTTATCCTGGCGTGGTTAAGAGGGGCACTTGAAGGTCCCTAACCGGTGGGAAGAAATGGGGGTGATTAGTGTCAGTTCTTGTTGCCTTGTGATGGATTTTCAGCGTAGCCTCTATGGGTTCCTGGCTTGGTTGTCTTTTGTTTTGCCCTAAATAGCTTGTCTAATAAAGGTTATTATGTAGGGCACAAATCTACTTCATGCTTCAATTTCACTTTGCAAGTGTCAATAATAATAGCAGGACAATGATTGTTTAAAAGGAGGATCCTTCACAAGTCGGGGATGGCCTTTCCTTCCTTCCCCCCCCCCTTCCCCCAGCACTGTCTTGAGAAACGAGGTAGCACAAAGTCTTGGAAAAGGCTTCGGAGCTGATAAAACGGGATGCCCAGGTTGATATTAGCAGCAAAATCGATCAAACTCCTTTGGCCGTGACCGTCAGGAATCCAGAATGCGGATGAGCCTTTGGCAATGAAAGCAAGTCAACCCATCGATCGAGGCTGCTGGCTGAAGGGGCAGGCGAAGAAAGACAGTGTGCTTCTCTGTGCTGTGGATGGAACCCATATCATTGTTTATAAGCCATGTTTTATTGATGGTTTGTGTAAGCCGAGTCCATAGGGCTGTATTGGGCTGCTGTGAACATCTGGGATGGCTTGTGAAATCTTCCAAACATTTTTCGCTGGAGTTAGAAAAGGAAGTGTTGAAGGCCACACAAGGAAAGATCCATGGACCTGCTCAGTTCCTGTCCCTGTAATCAATTGCCAAGGGAAGGGATGCAAAAATAATTTTGTTGATGTCTTGGTCCTGCCTCTTCTTCAGGATACGTTCCTCTCCAGGTCATCAATGAAAGGCCAAGCACAACTCCTCCATCACAATGAAGAAGAAGAAAGGATAGTTGGGTATTTCTAACCATGCCTTTGAGATCTACCTGGAGCTCAGAGGCATATTCTGAAAGGAGAATGATACCTTCAGAAACCCAGTCCTTTGATTTAGAGAAGTGTCCACGTTGATCTTCAAGTAAAGAGAGAAGGATGTTGGGGTGCTGCAGAACATCCAAGGGCCAGAAGAGATGGTGAGGAGATGTCTGTTGACTAGGTATTGTCTGCAAGATGGCAACCATTTTGTCAAGAGAACCTGCCAAATGTGTTCATCAACCTCAGAAGTCAAGGGCCTCTACTCTGGTGTGTGATGCGTACGTCAAGAAACACGGGTGTCCATGGGTGATGACACCCTCCTCCAATTGATGTGACCAATGAACTTGTATGGAACATGGTGACATTGTGACACAATCACACCTTCAATGGATGGGTATTATTATGCCTTTTTTGAGAGGCTGCTGTCTTGGCACTCTGGTTTCTAAGCCACGAAATCATGGCTCCAATTTTGTACAAACTAAGCCTGCTTTGGCTTGTTCCACAGTAGGCTTCATTTGTAGAAAGCCACTGCTCAATTCCACCAAGCCACTGCTACAACAAGCAACAAATAGCTTTGTTTGTGTCGGAAGAAGACCACTGCCAAAGTTAATCCAGAGCGAGAGGACAATGGGGTGGGCAGGAGAGTCAAATGCAACTGGAGAAATCCTACCTGGATGATGATGGCCCACCTTGACCAGGTCAGAGATGCTAACAGGATCCCGTTGCCAATAAAACTGTTTAGCAATACTGTCCGGTTCCCGGCAGAAGCCGTCTCTTTTGCAAGAAGTAAATATTTAATACTCACATGTCTGATACCTGAAATTGCTGCTTTTAGAGGCATTTTCTGCTATTACTTGGTTTCCACATTAACAACAACAGGCCAAATATATATATCTATATATGCACAGCACTCAGGTATTCTCTCTCGCCTTCTCAGCTCTCCCCAAAAGTGTAATTGCTTTGGAACTGCCAGATAGTTGGTAAAAAGCAATTTTCTTCACATTATGGGGAAAATCTATCCCATCATATTATTTGCTATAACCTTTTAGAGTCTGAGGAGCAGCAGCAGTAGGAGGCTCAGCTTGGGCGCACGCTTCAGATTGGTTCTTTCATTCTCTTTCTTTCTTTCTTTCTTTCTTTCTTTCTTTCTTTCTTTCTTTCTTCTTTCTTTCTTTCTTTCTTTCTTCTTTCTTTCTTTCTTTTTTCCCTCTCTCCCTCCCTCCCTCCCTTCCTTTTCTATCTCCCTTTCTTTTCTTCCTCCTTCCCTCCCCTCCTCTTTCCTTCCTTCCTTCCTTCCTTCCTTCCTTCCTTCCTTCCTTCCTTCCTTCCTTCCTTCTTCCCTTCCCTTCCCTTCCCTCCCTCCCTCCCTCTTTCTTTCTTTCTTTCTTTCTTTCTTTCTTTCTTTCTTTCTTTCTCTCCCTCTCTTTTCTACCGTTCTCCCTCAGTCACACTAAAGTAGTGTTTGGCAATTTAGAGCTGTGTGGCCTTCAACTCACATCTGGCTGGGTAATTCTGGGCATTGAAGGCCACACAGGTGAAAGTTGCCAAGGTCAAGAATCACTGCACGAAACAGTCATGGCAAGACGTGTTGGTGAAACACCGTATTTATCCAGGCCAAACTTGCAGATTCTCTAATCTCTTGGAGTCTCCGGTGTCATCTTCTTAGTAGAGATGGTTATTCATGAGGACGTGTTGAGCCTGAAATTATGATCAGCAGTGAATTTTAATGGAAATCCTATTGTTCTTTAAGAAATGTGTGTATGCCTGCTTGGGTAATGAAGTATTTTTCAACATCTGACATTTGACTTTTTTCTTGCTTGGTTGTGGTTTGTTCTCAACGAACAGAAGGAGGCTTCTGGATCTGCTTGAAGGTCTTCATCTGCCTTCATCAGTCCAGAACCTTCTGGATTTGAGGGGTGTCTATTCCCATAATCCCTCCATGGTTTTGGGCCAAGTTGGCTGGGAACTCTGTGGAGCTCAGTCCAACATACTTGGAAGACACCCAAGTTGGCAAAGACTAACTTATCCATTACTTGGTGGGAGTGCCTGAGAAAACAGTGATAGGAGGCCTAGAAACAAGGGATGAATTCAGCAACGGGCTCTTTCCTTCGGTTTTTCAAACAACCCAGCAACTTTTCTCATCCTGGACAACTTCCAGGTATGTGTGTGGAATTCAGCTGGCCATGTTCTCCAGCCAACATGGGATTTGGGGGACTTAACGTCTATATATTTCCAGGGAACTGGATCTGTCTCCAGCAACAATGTGCCAGAAATTATTTCCCTCCCTCCCTCCCTCCTAGGCTAAGCCACAAATGCAGTTTATCTGGTGTGGCTTAGCATGTCCTGTGTGAGCCCAGCCATTGCACCTTGTTCTACAAATACTGGTTTGCTAAATAATGGTTAGTGTGATGTAGTAACACCATCTTTTTTCAGGATGGAAAAAGGACACTCGGGCTGGAGTAAACATGCTGAGGCTTATCTGAGGCTTACCAGATTTCCTTAAAGGTTCATGCAAACTTTGTCAGAGTGGTCAGTAGCATATGGTAGACAGGTCTCCTAAGAAACCTTGCTTCTGTCTCTGATCTTCTCTTTCAACGGAGCACTCATCGGACCACAGGGAATAAGTGGTATGGATTTCTCCCACAAAATGCCAACAGCTCTTGGACCATTTCTCATCTTTGATCCAATAGGACCTCTTCCAACTGGTGTTGACTTTCGGAAGTTTCAGTTCAGACTTCTTCAGCCCAATCTGGAGATGCTGAAGATTGAAACTGGGGACTTTCCATCCACAAAAGCCTCCATCCCACCAGGGAATTCTGGATCCGTAAAGGAGAGGGCAGAGCTGACCTGTGACATGAGTGTGAATGCAAAAGTAGGATCAAGATTCCTCCATCACACCCGAGAGTCTTGTTCCTCCTGGTCCTCTGGCAAAAACGTCAAACGGAGATAGGCACGTCTCATTCAGATGGGAATCTTTGCCCTCCCCCAGGACTGGTTCCTCTAAGTTTTCATATAACTTCTTCCAAATTGAATCCTGAGCCCTGTTGTCTAAGCTGGCTAATGAGATTAGAGTCGAGCCCAGCAGTCTTTCTAGATGTGCTGTTTTTTGCTTCTAGGAGAGGCTCAGCTTTCAGAAGCATTAATAATGGGAAATAAATTGGAATTGGAGTGAAATATTCTTCAGGCCTCCTCGGCAAAGCTTGCCTGTGTTCTTCCTAGCCACACTGAAGGCTGAGACCGCTGGACCAGAATACAAATCAGACTCCCACCGGCTTCCTTCTTAATTTATACTGATGCCTTCCTTGAGCTGTGTGACTCCAACCCAAGGAAAAGTCTGTTGCAGACAGACATCGGCAGTAACGAGGAGTAATAAAACATTCGAAAAATGGTTTGGAGACCAAACCGGAGTCAATGAGCTAATGCTGGAGATCTTTTCTCCTAGGGGAGGACAAGACGTGATGGGGAAGGCATCCGTTATGGCCCAGAGTCTCGTTTTCAGTTCCTTGCTTCTGGAAGTACAAGCTTTGTAAAATGTTTACTTGACCCTTCCCCTAATCCTTGATAACAGAATAAAGTAGAGTTGGGAGGGACCTTGGAGGTCTTATAGTCTAACCCCCTACTCAAGTAGGAGACCCCACCCCCCATATACAGTTTCAGACGAATGGTTGCCCAGTCTCTTTTTAAAAGCCTCCGGTGAGGAAGGTCACAAAAGGGGATCAAATTACCTTGGAACACGGCAACCGTCATAAATATGAGTCTGTTGCCAAGAGCCTGAATTTTGATCATGTGACCCCGGGGAGGATGAAATGGCCATTAAGTGTGAAAAACAGTCACTTCCCTTTTTTCAGTGCTGTTGTCACTTTGAACAGTCTCTGAATGAATTGTTGTAAATTGAGGGCTACCTGTGTGCTCAAGAGAGGGGGGGGAGGAGGGAGGGAGAGAGAGAGAGGGAGAGGAAGAAGGAGGGAGGGAGGGGAGAGGGGAGAGGGAAGGAGGGAGAGTGGGAGAGGAAGAGGAAGAGAGTGAGGGAGAGAGGGTGAGAAGGAAAAGGAGGGAGGGAGAGAGGGAGGGGGAGGGATGGAGGGAGAGAGAGAAAGAAAAGGAGGGGGATGGAGGAGAGAAAGAGAAGGGTGGGGGAGGGAGAGAGACGGGAGAGAGAAAGAGAAGGAGGGAGGGAGAGGGGGAGTGGGAGAGAGAGAAACAGAAGGAGGGAGAGAGGGAGAGAAAGAAAAAGAGGGAGGCGGAGGGGGAGAGAAGAGAAAGAGAGGGAGAGGAGGGAGAGAGGGAGGGAGAAAGAGAGAGGGAGGGAGGGAGAGAGGAGAGATGGGAGGGTGGGGGAGGGAGGGAGGGAGAGAGACTAGGGAGAGAAAAAGAAGGAGGGAGGGAGAAAAAGAGAAAGAGGGAGGCGGAGGGAGCGAGAGGGAAGGAGGGAGGAGAGACGGGAGGGAGGGGGAGGGAGAGAGACAAGGGAGAGAGAAAGAGAAGGAGGGAGAGAAAGAGAAGAGGGGGAAAGAGAGAGAGATGGGGAGGGAGGTCTATCTACAATAGCACCAGGAGAGTTGAATAGATCTTGGTACTATCATCAAAAACAAAGTCAAATTACAACCTCTCGAAATAGAGACAGTCTGGAAATTGGAGCTATCATTTTGAAGATTTGTGAAGGATGCTGAATAGATGAGGAAAAAAGAGAGGCGAGGCCGGAAAACAAACCCAGGCATAATAGATAGCCAGGCAGAGATTTGATAAGAAGCAATGTTGAGCTTTGCACCAGGGTTGAGCTGAAATGCATTTTCCCAACAAAGGGATTTTGTTCCCTATAAAACCAGCCCCTTTGCCACGGATGCATATCTGCCCCTTCTCAAGACCCTGAATAGCTCCGGTGGTCTAAGATCACCCAGTTCTGTGGACGTGACATAATTAGGGAGCCAAGTCAGAATTGGGGGGGGGGGGGGGGGCTGATTCTGACTTGGGGATGGCTCTGTAGTCTTGTAGGGAAAGAATCATTTGGTTCCCAAGTGGTTTCTAACCAGGTGGATTGACTCAAAAGAATGATTAGAAAACACAGAACCTACATAAAGTCAAGGAGCAGATAGGAACTGGAGGCGAATTGCACAGAAAAATGACATTTATCTCAATTTTACCCCTTGAGAAGGAACAGTGCCCTAAGACCGAGCTAGTAGTCTTCATTGGGCTTCTGCCTAGATTACCTTACTGGGCTAATCATGGCTTCAGGTACTCCAGATTTTGTGCGAAGAGGATTAAATCACCCACCGTCTCATTGTTGTGGCCCACCGGTGGCCAGCAGAGCTGGAGCAGAGTCAGGCAGTGAGGAGGTTGGGGAGGAACTTGGGCCAGTCCTGGGGGCTGGGGAAAGCTCGGATGAGGGCTCTGCATCGGAGGCAGATTGGGGGCCAAGGCCATCTGATAGTTATGTACTGCCTCCGGAGTCTCCGGAGCCTCTGGAGTCTGACCACAACGAGGCAGAAGAAGAGCGGGAGCCTGTTCCCAGTGTGCGCATGCACAGGGCTGCCAGGAGACAGGAACAATTAAGAAAACAGGGTCGACTTGGGAGTAAGGCTTGGAGATGATTGGCCCCTCCCATAAGAGATAAAAGAGGAGCGAACGGGATGTGAGCTTTTGCAGGAAGCAATTAGTTCATCTGATCGGTTCAAGCTCTGGAAAAGCTCTGTTTGACTCTGTGCTAAGTTTGGCCTTGCCCTGAGCATGGCAATTAGTTCTCTGGCAGCATTCCAAGGGAGATAAGGTGGGTGTTTGTAAACACTCTCCTGATAGACTGTTTGAGAAGCCTTTCAGACTGTGAATGACAATAATTCACAGCCATTTGAATTAAAGAGGTTTCCCGGGACTAAGTTTGTGCTGTTTACTTTCTAAGGAAGCCTAGGTCAGAACAGAGAATGAAAGAGAAAGCATTCTCATCCATCTTCTGGTGGCCGCTTGGCTAAAAGAACTTCAAGAACATCACAATCCATCCAGGAGAATGGTCCCTTCTCCCCCATTTCTTGTCCCTCCGAGACCGTGTAAAGCAAATAATCTCTCGCCAGATTAAACGAGAACCGTCGGAAAGCAGCTTGAGATCTCCTTCCCCGTACTAGCCAACTCCGTTTGAGAAAAGAGGGCTCGGAGTTGAGAGAACAAAACAGGGGTAGAAATTTGCATTCCTCCCATTTACCTGACCCACGATGGCAAGTAGAATAAGAGAGAACCATCGGCATTCTTCTCCCTTATGTAGATTAAATTATGCCTTGCCTCCAAAACAATAGCTTGTTTCTGAGCCAGGATAAATGCCAGCTAATGGCATTGTTTGATATCGCCGCTTTGTTCGGTTTCTGGATGCAGATGGTGTCTCTTAATGAAATCAGCAGGTTTGACGGTGGCCGACGATCGGCTTTAATGGCTGGGGAAATCCTATTTCTGCGGAAATTAGGAAGCCCGCAGAGCGCTTAGTTAATGGCGCGTCCTCTATCGAGACCAATCTATGGCAGATGATAAAGGGAATCTATATTAGTTATGCTCCGCTTCTATATCGCGCAACGATGTGGCTCTGGAGATCACCTAACACCTACCAGGCGTCTCTGCTTCTCCCTCCTCTTTTTGGGTGGCTTTCCTAGTTCTGCGTCATCTCCGTAGTAACAGTCTGCCCAAAAAATTGGACTGACAAAGAGAGTGGCCTACTCAAGACCGATAAGACTGGAAAGATGTCGGATTGGGATGTGTGTGTGTGTGTTTGTGAACAAGAATAGGGGTGGTGGATTCATGTTGAAAGGACACGATGGCTCAGTGGCTAAGATGCTGAGCTTGTCGATCGAAAGATCAGCAATTCAGCGGTTCGAATCCCTGGTGCCGCGTAACGGGGTGAGCTCCTGTGACTTGTCCCAGCTTCTGCCAACCTAGCAGTTTGAAAGCAGGTAAAAAATGCAAGTAGAAAAATAGGGACCACCTTTGGTGGGAAGGGAACAGCTGGCCACATGACCATGGAGACGTCTTCGGACAGCGCTGGCTCTTTGGCTTTGAAACGGAGATGAACACCGCTCTCTAGAGTCTAGCACATATCTGCGCGTGGAACCTTTACCTTTACCTATTCATGTTTAAATGTTGTAAAGCAGGGTTCCCCAACCTATTGGCCAGCAGGTCACATGCGTTGCAGGCACTCATGGCTCCATATGCATGGGCACTCACAGCCCACTCTTGCAAGTGCCCCTCTCATGTGGGCACTTGCATCCCATTCGCATGAGCGTCGGAGGTGCTTGCAGTGTGAGCAATGGGTGTTCGCACCTGTGCACCTGCCCCTCCCACAAACCATCCCCTCTTTCCCACCCCTCCCCCTATTCCAGGCCACCAACCCAGAAAGGTAGGGGAACTCTATTGTGAAAGCCAACTTGCTTTTTAATACAGGTGGTCCTTGACTTACAACCATTTTTTTAGTGATCGTTCAAAGTTACGACGGCCCTGAAAAAAGTGACTGACAACAGATCCTTGTACTTACAAGTGTTGCAGTATCCTCAGGGTCACATGATCAAAATGTGGGCGCTTGGCAACCCTCATGTATTTAGGATAGTTGTCGCATCCCTTGGTCATGTGATTGTCATTGTCTGACAAGCAAAATCAATGGAGCAAGCTGGGTTTATTTAATGATCAGATGAAAAATACAGTGATTCGCTTAACAATCACAGCCCCCCAAAAGTGGTAAAATCAGGGATGGCTCACTTAACAACCCCTCTTGCTTAGCAATGGAAATTCTGGTACCAGCTATATCTGTTTTACACCTCCCTGGCTACATATGAGAGGGGAAAAGGTTAGAAATTCATCTTCAAAGATCTCCATGTTGAGGACTCCACAGTCAACTAGAGTCTCCCCAGTTGGAGACTCAAGAGACCCCTTGCTCTGTCTTTGTCCATCTCAGTAGCAAAGTATAGAAGGCTATTAGATATATCTGGCTATACGTTGGGTTCACGGCACAGGGCTTTTTCCATGGTGGCTCCCTTGATTCTGCGACTCCTCTCCTCCAGTGAATCAGTCAAGCTCCTCGTTCACTTTGCATTGGGGAGTATTTTCAAGACTTTGTGATTATGCTCCACCTTTGACCAGTTTTAATGGAGTCTACGCTGCTATTTCTATTTCATGGGACTCTTTTCTCACACTTCAAGTTTGCAATGGTTGGAAATATGAACCTTGTTTCATTTCAACTCCCATTGGCATTTAGAAGGACCATTCAAGATAGGGAAGTGGGTTCAAAAGAAAGGGTATAAAAAACCCCCATCCATGTTGGTTCTGGCAACTTCCCATTGATTGATCCTCAAACTGCCTTCATGTGGTTGGTTCTTCTCCATGGTGCTGAATGTTCCTGGGAGCAGTACAGAGAGAGTCCTCAGCAGCGTGAAACCCGTTTCTGGTTATTTCCGTCTTTCAGAACAAAGCTCCTATTCTTGAAGGCTTTTTCAAAAAATCTTTTATTAATTGTATGCTTAATATGTAACCCTCGGCCATCTTTTCTGCAATCCGTGTTTGCAGACTGCATTGAGGGATGCTGTTTTCGCACCATCTCAGCTTAACAACAGAAGAGGGGGAAGTGAATAATTGAAGGAACATGTCCTTGTCACCCACTTTCTGGGGAGAACACTTTCTCTGATCTTCTCTTTCTATATGGGGGTGTACAACACTCTAAAAACAGGAAGCAATGGTGGGTAGTTATCAGGTTAATTAAATGCAGCTGTGCGCTGAAGAAGTCAGAGCTTCAAGAATGTGTCAAGACAGTCTTCAATGAGTGAGTCTTTTAAGAAGGTGTGAAATTAGCACTTGTCACACCAGGAATAGAGGTGGCTTAAGGTAGGTCTTCCCGAAGCATTGAGCATCTCGGCTTCCCCAACACTGAAACTGCCAGTTATGGTGCTTGGATGTGAGATGGAAGCTGCCTAGATGGTCATAAATTGTTGAGTGTCAACTCTCCGCATTGGCTATTCTCACTGGGGTTGTTCCATGACATCTAGAGAGACACAGGATGTCCATTTTTGGGGGAGGAGAAAAGTTATCACCATACCCATTAAACATGTAAGAGCTGTAATGAAACAGAAGTAAACCAGGAAAAAAAAACTAAGGGGAACAGCTATGAAATCCAGATGATGTTATAGCATCAAAGTCAGCAACAGAAGATCCTATGCTGGGCATCATAACTTGAGCATTTATGATATGTTAATAGAAGCTACCAACTCAGAGATATTTTGGAGGGTAAGTGGAAATAATTGTCTTTTCCAAAGATTGCCACATCCCACCACTGAGATCCCAACCCAAACAATGACGATGTCCCGATACAGCATCATTGTGTGAGATCTCATCAATTATGGAGCAAGCCAGAGGGAATCAGCCAATGGCTCCAAAGCTTAGGTTGATTCCTGCTTCTCCTTGCCCCTCGTGGTTACAAACCCAAGCTCCAGTTGATCCTTTCTTCCTTTAGAGACAATGAAACTTCTCACAATGGGAGAAGTCTTCTATTGGCCTAGATTAAATGCTGTGGCTTCATTGATATCATCACACCTGCTGAAGTCTAAGCCATGGCGTGGTTACAAGATAATTAGACAAGGGTTCTACCAGATGGCACCATCATTAAAAAAAAAAACCCAGGCAAATTGAAATGTAGAGTTTGAAATGCATTGCGGGCAACCTAACAGTGAAACCAGATCTGAGATCAGCGCTCTCAACTTCCAGAGCATAATATTATTAGACATTGCCATCTATATCAGGGGTTTTCCAACCTTGGCAACTTTAAGACTTGTGGACTTCAACTCCCAGAATTCTGCAAAGCTGGTTGAGGAATTTTGGGAATTGAAGTCCACAAGTCTTAAAGTTGCCAAGGTTGGAGACGTCTGATCTATATTACCTTTTCTCAACCTGATCCCTCCCCCCACCTCATTTTCCAAAGTTCTTTTGTCCTTGATTTTCCCACAACCTTCTTCAGTTTCCTTGATGCCTCTTTCGGTTCCTTTGTTGTGAGACTTCATTGCTGCTTCTCAACCTCGGGCCATCTGTGAGAAAACCGAACCTCCCATCTTCTTATGCAAATGCATAAAATAATACTCTTATTTTCACTCGATGTTCTTGAATCCCTCTCAAACTTGTCTCTTTATGAACCGTGCACTTTGTACGAGAGGAAAGCTTAAGGTTGAGTGTTTTCTACATTCCGGGGAGTTTTGAATGGCATCGTAAGCCGTGTGCAAAAGGGCCTCCCCGCCTTTACATCTGCGAAAGTCTTGACTCTTAATGCCAAGTTGTCATTGGAAGTGAAGGATTTCAGATTGCTAGCAGGGAACCGGCTTCTTGGCAGCCACCGGGTGAAGCGAAGGCGGGCACACAAGGAACGATGTCTTGCAGAATGATTATAAATGGCCTCATTCCCTGCACAATGGTGGCAGGAGGCCAGGGATTTGATTTCTGACAAAGCTTAGTTGGAAAGCTCAAGGCCGGACTGATCTGGGTCCATTAATACAAAAAGCGAGCTTGGCTATCCTGTTGCAAAGAGAGAGAAAAGCAAGGCGGTGAAGACTTCCATGGCCAATGGCTCACTTTGATGTATTCAGGGCACGGAGAAGCGATCAAGGTGCCGTGCGTGGACGGGAGATGGGACTTTCAATAATAAGAGGCTCCTGCAGCCTGCCAAGACCACCGCAGATCGTGGAAGTAAAGGAGATGGGATCGCAGAGTCGGCATTTCAGTTGGTTTGTGAGATTTGCTTCCAAAGTTAGACAGGGTTTCTCAGCTGGGTCTGTTCCATAAATCAGACCGGCCCTTGGTCGTCTGGGATGGCCAAGACTTGATGTAGGTTACAGTGTTTGGGATGAAATGCTTCGCTGGTGGTCTCCGCCAGGCCAGGTTGATAGAGAAGTTAGCTAATGCTGACGAGTTGTTGCTTGACAAAGAAGAAACAGAAATGAGACCGAATGAGTTTCTCATCTTTTCATAGTACTGGGGATAATTCAACGGAGACCAAGTATTGGGAGAAAAATCTTTCGGAGATCCTGTTAGAAATTCTCTGCTCTCACTAAAAGTCCTCTCCTCTCCCCTCCCCTCCCCTCCCCTCCCCTCCTCTCCCCTCTTCTCCTCTCTTCTCCTTCTTCCCCTTCCCCTTCCTCCTCTCCTCCCATTCTCTCCTCTCCTCTCCTCTCCTCTCCTCTCCTCTCCTCTCCTCTCCTCTCCCCCTCCTTTCCCTTCCCCTTCCTCCTCCCTTTCCCCTTCCTCCTCTCCCCTCCTTTCCTCCTCTCCTCTCTTTGTCTCTATTCTCTCCTCTCCTTTTCTCTCCTCTCCTCCTTCCCCTTCCTCCTCCCCCTTCCTCCTCTCCTCCCCTCCCCTCCCCCCTCTCCTCTCTTCTCTTTGTTTTCTCCTCTCCTTTTCTCTCCTCTCCCCCCTGCTTGCCAATAGAGGACAACAATGAACTTAACCCAGGGCATCTTTTGTTTCCTTGGCCTAGGAGGGAGGGAAAGACTAGAACAACCAGATAGTGAAAAGCTAACCTGGAGTCAGAACTTGGTTCTGGGTGCCTTGGACCCATATTATATATCCTTGGAATCTCTGGAAAGGCTAAGCTGAACTTTGCAGCTGGCTGTGTGTGGTTGGTTACGCCAGGATGTCCTTGGCTGGCTTAAACCAACTGCACACAGTTGGTTTGGTGCATCCTGCTAGCCCAATCACTTGTGGTGGTTTGTTGAAGAAGCAACAGTTAAGGGAAGTCAGCTTTGTGCAATGGAGGAACCCAGGATAAATCTCCATCTGGATTCAGAAAAGTGCTTCTCCTGAGCACCTTTATTTCCTCTGGTGTCATGAAGGATGGGTCAAATCCTATCTTGGGTCATGCCGATGCGCGGCATTCATTTCTTCCATTGTTCCGGCAACCAGTTATTTGGTTAAATATGCATTTTTATCTCTCACTGAGTGGGATTTCCGAGGCTAACCTTTTGAAACAAAGGTGGCCTATAATGTTATCTCCCAGACCTTTAGCTGGTGGAGTTTTATCTACAAAAAACCGTCTTCTGACAGGCACCTCCAAATGACCCCTCCCATCGCAGGAGTCTTAGCCAGTGTTCATCCTCTGTCTCTGTTTACTCTACTTGGCCATTCTTCAAATTGGAGCATTTTTGGTCATAGCTGTTCAGCAATTTGGCTGATGAACTTGCATTCAATTTCACGTTGTCTGCACCCATCATAATTGTCAACAGAATGAAGTTGGTTTGAAGGCATTAGGTGATCCGAAATGGTGTAGTATCTCCTGCTTAAGCGGGGGATGGGGGGTGGACTAGAAGACCTCCCAGGTCCCTTCCGACTCTGTTATTCTGTATTCTTTGACTTGGGTTAATTTTTTTTTTTTTTTTGCCAATGGGAGAAAGCTATGGGCTGTTCAGTGTTCACTTTTTGGGCCTCCAATTAAAACTCTGGGATTTTTTTCCCCCTAAGGGCAAAGCTAGTTAGATCTGGGAACCAACTACATTGAGCTATTTTCACCTCATCTAAGGAACTGCATGTTTTCATCCATTTTGGCAATTTCCTTGCATGTTTTTAAAAATGCTGGAAATTTTATGTCTCCCATTACTTGGTACATTCTCTTGTACAGAGAGATATGGAGATAATGTATATTTCATTTACCGAGCTTCTGCAAAGCTTCATCTTATGTAGAGCTTTCCATGCAACAGTGAATGTTTTTGTGTGTGCATGCATGCGTGTGTGATACATTTAACGCAACCCAAATAAGTTGAACTATCTAATTCCTCCAATTTATTTCCATTGAAATATTTAATGGATGCCTTGTATACCCCTGTTAACGATCATTATAATTAACAACGTAGGCACTTTTACAAACTAAAGTAATTGTGATTTTATTTGCAAGTTTTAAAGTCAGCCAACTATTATGGAGTTGGTTGACTTTCTAAATCCAGTCAGTCAATCAATCATTGAAATCAATTTTGCAGATTCTTGTCATTTCCAAACTGGTAGGAAATTGTACCCTAAACTTTCTATGAGGAGCATTGGAAGAGCTGTAGAAGTGGGCCGAAAGTGGAGCTTCAGGATGAAGCATCCAAGATGTCGGAGAAGGTGTGGCAAAAACTGGAGGGTGGAGTTAAAAGAGGAATCAACCTAGAATCCCTACGTAGTCACAAATGAACTAAGCAACCCCCCTTGAGTGCCGTCGATCCTCATTTAACTCTAAGCAGGTGCCCACTGTTAGTTGAAAAGATTCCTGTACAGAGGCCTTTGGCAATAAATCAGCTTAATTGAACCTTCATGTGTGGATCTGGTCTTTTGCTGGTCTTTTGCTCCTGATTGAAAATAAACTTGGGAAATGTCTGTGCGATCTTCAAAGTCAGAGTGACCTTTTCCCTGCTCAAACCACGTTCCCCCCCCCTTATGCGTCCTTCTCTACAGACTAAATTGATTCTCTTTTATCAGTTGATTGATCAGCTATCATTTCTGCAACTGCCCGAGAGTTCTAATTATCTTAGTTATTATGAGATATGAAAAAGCAAAGCAACCAAGGATTGCAAATGCCTCTATTTCATGGTTTATTTGCAGTTTAATCTTGATTAGATTTAAGGACAGCTTCCTCCTTCTCCAGGTATCTTAACCCCACCTTTCCTTATTTGCTCACCTTTGAAGGCACGGCATGGAATATACCGGTACTTCTTTTCTGCAACAGGAAAAAGATAATTTTGTATATGTGGTTTTGATTTTCGGTTAAGTCTACAGCAGTTAATTAGCAAGTTTTTGGTTCCTCTTTTAATTTTTTTTTCTCCCCTTTTTTTCCTTCTCTTTCCAGTTTCTTGCACCTGGAGCTCAGAAGCAATTCCTGTAACTTGCTTCACAAGGGAATAAATTTGCTTTCCCCCCAAACTTAGCGCTTCTACTGAACCTACATTTTCACGAGAGACCTTATTAGTCTCCAACGTCTTGTGGGAAAGGAAAGTCTGTAATTTTGGACCACTCAAAAAAAAAAAAAATTGGCAACTTTCAAGTTCCTGGGATTCTACCAAGGTAGGAATTTACTCATTTAAGTTACCTTCAACAATAAGCGAAAGTCAACATTCATATAGCGCCTAGTAATTATTTTAAAGGTCATTGCTTTCTGCTTCCTAAGATCTTTATTTAAAAAAGCAAAATAGAGTAACATCTAACTCTTTGTGCTAGAGGAGTCGTGATGCCAGCCAAAATCTGAGACGCTCAGATGTAACTGAGTAAAATTTCGGGCAAGCATGAAGATTTATTTGATTGGTTGACCAAATCCAAGAAAAAAACAAAAAAAAAATGTTTAAAAACGGAAAGTGCAAATTAAAAAATAATGGCAAATCTGTTTCATGCGAATCTGTTGGTATCATCAACCTTTCTTTGAAGGAAGAGATGACTGGAGTGTAGACGTTTTCCTAATTTGATGGGTATCTATTGGTCCTCTCTAGATGGTTGGTTGTTTTTTTTGTCAATGTGTCTTCATCCAGGTGTGGATGAGAAGTTTGATAGTGTAAATGGTATGCTAGCATCCTAGGTTATGAAAGAAAGATTTCACTACTTGTGCATTGGATGGAAAGTGTAGCTTGATCTAACCCAGTGTTTCTCAACCTTGGTAGCTTGAAGATGGGTGGACTTCAAGCTACCAAGGTTGAGAAACACTGATCTAACCAAATGGTGTTAGATCAGGAAGAGCTGCTCGAAATGATACATAAGTATTTGGACTGTGTGTTGTGTGAACCCTTAATACAAGTTAAATCATACCTACAAGGTTGTGCAATGGTTGTAGAAGTAGGGCTCTCTTCTGCATTTCACTGTTGCCAAAGAAGTTCCTTGTTGTCATTTTGCACAACTCTTGGTATTTTGGTGTGGTCTGTTCAACAAGGCGTCTTGCAGAAAGCTTCAGTGCAGTTCAACACTTAGAACTGAAATTAGAACACTTAGAACTGAAGGAGCTTCTTGAATGAGAAGCAAAATATTTTCAAAGAAAAAAAAAACAAGTAAGATCAGTTGCCTTTTGGAAAAAGCACCTTTGGGAGAAGATTTGGATGTATATTTCAGAATGTATTTCCTTCCTTCCTTCCTTCCTTCCTTCCTTCCTTCCTTCCTTCCTTCCTTCCTTCCTTCCTTCCTTC
>WNWU01000059.1:2718504-2741675 GCA_012654045.1 Ptyas mucosa | reverse complement strand
TTCCTTCCTTCCTTCCTTCCTTCCTTCCTTCCTTCCTTCCTTCCTTCTCTCCATCCATCAATCTCCTTCCTTCCTTCCTCCCTCCCTCCCTCCCTCAAAACACTCATTTTTAAATGCATTTGAATTTTATTTATTTCTGAGCTGCAAATCAGGTCTGATTTCTTCCTAAATCAGCCCTGGCCAATGCTTTCGAGCCTGTTCAGAGGCAGATGCTGCAAGAAATTCCAGTGTGTGTATTTGTGTGTGTGTGTGTGTGCATGCGTGTGCGTGTGAGATCGACTTGCACGGCTTATCTTCCTCCCCCTCCCCCCCGAACACGTCCGGGATCTCTTTCTGCAAGGCAAGCACTGCCTTTGCCAAACCAATTTCTCTCCCACTTTTGAGATTCTTAACAAGGCTTAAATGAGGTGGGTAGACTTGAAGCCTTGCAGCCGGTTGAGCTCTCTTGATACTCCTTTTTTTTTCCCTGAGCTTCTAGAATTCATCTTAATAAAACCCTGGAGATTTCCCAAAATAAACACCACGTTTTCTTCCCTTATTTTCCTTCCTGCAGTCAGAAACTGGAGGTTTTCTACAGCCAAGGGGGCAGAGATGGGGGAAGGAGTTGTTCACACACCTTCTGGGCGAGAGGCAGAGAGGTATGGGGTTGTTTGAAAGCGACACCTGTCCGAACACAAAACCCTACTCGTGTTCTCTTGTTTGTATTGGTTGGTTTTCTTTCCCGCTCTCTCATTATTGTGGTCGGTTGTGCAGTCGGCCAGATGTTTAGACTGGGTTTGGCATTTTTGTCCACCCATCGGGCCCTTCCCAAGGACCTAGGAGAGGCACAGATGTTGTTCTCTGATGGCTTTTCACCTTGCCAAAAAACCCAAACAAACCCCATTACCTCATTGGAAATGCATTGCCACCCCGGACTGGTCTTTCTTCCCAAGTTCCCATTGTCAGCGTTCCGACAGATGCCCTAATTAACTCATGAGCCTCGAACCAAGTTTCAAAAGAAATCCAGTTATTTATCAGGAGCAACATGTCAGCAACTTCCCGAGTGTAGTCAACTCTGCAGCACGTAACTTATGGCTCAATTCTGATCCTGTTTCCTTCCCCCACCACCTCCTCTCAGGCTGTGTCATAAATCACATTCTCCAATGAGGCACTTTCACGGGCTGTAGAAAACACGCCTCACAAGCCGGCTCTGGTAATCTGAGATCCAATCTTGGAGGAAGGTATGCGTGGAATGTATTATTGCACATGGCTCTCAAACTGCTCCATCAGTTCTCCACCCTTTCTACCCACGGCAACTCGAGAGCAGACTAGAAATGCTTTGCAACTTGTCACCCATCTTCCCCCAAACAATTTCCCTCAGAGCGCACGATAGTTTGATTCTCCATGTCTCCTGGACTCTTCATTTCCGAAGCCTCCTGTGAGGTGATTTTTCACTTCAGCTAAAGAGGCAATTTCTTGATTTGGTTCACTAGAGCTCCTGGAGAGACAGTAAGTGCCTATCATTTTCCCAAAGAAGTTTAAAGGCTTCTTTCTGACCTGTGGGTTGCAGTGAGTAGACGACTGGTATTTCAAAGGTGTTGATTCGGGTCTCCCAAAAAATAAACTGGGGTCTGCTATGATAGCGAGAGTTGCAATGCTCCCATCTGGAGTTAAGATACTGGGCTTGTCCACTGGAAAACCAATGGCCCGCATTCGAGACCTGAGCGCCACGTGATGGGGTGAGCTCCTGTTACTTGCTCCAGCTCCTGCCTACCTAGCCATTCAAAGGCATGCAAAGATGCGAGTAGATCAATAGGTACCACTTTGGTAGAAAGGTGACAGTGTTCTGTGTACCTTTAACATACAGCCATGCTGGCCGTATGACCAGGTGATGACCATGCTCAGCCTGAGTGAGAGGTCAAGCATATCATCAGTCCTGAGTCCCTTCACGCCCACCAGAGATCTAAGTTCAACTCTCCTTGTATTCCACTGACTCTTATCTATCACCATTTTGATTTGACTGTTAGTAGTTCAGATTTTTGTAGAGAGCTTTAGCACACATACATGTGTAAATTCATTCGAACTGCCTGGACTCCTGATTTTTCTGCACTTGATAGTTGTACCCTACTTTCTGGATCAGGTGCCTGAATGCAATTTGTTCTAGTCCAAGCCAGTGGTGAAATCCATTTTTTTTTTACTACCGGTTCTGTGGGTGTGGCTTGGTGGATGTGGTGTGGCTTGGTGGGCATGGCTTGGTGGGTGTGGCAGGGGAAGGATACTGCAAAATCCCCATTCCCTCCCTACTCTGGGACCAGCCAGAGGTGGCATTTGCTGGTTCTCCAAACTTATCAAAATTTCCGCTGCTGGTTCTCCAGAACCTGTCAGAACTTGCTGGATTTCACCCCTGGTCCATGCCTTGATTTCCAGAAACACCCAGATCTTGACAATTCCTCTTTTTAAACAGCATGGTTTCCCCCAAGAATTATCTCTAGGTCTTCCAGACAAATGGCTTTTAAATAAAATCCCATGGCTATCTTGTTAAACCCTCTGCCAACTTCGCCTCTTGGGTGCTGTGATTTATCTAGACCGACCATTAACAAATTAACTTTTAAATCACTTTGCCCGGTCTTTTGGAATCATTTGCTTTAGCTGATGAATCTGGCAAACAAACCCTTTTTTTTCCTAGGGTGCCCCATCTCGTTTCCTCTTTTGCAAAGCAGGCAGGAATTATGTTTGATTAGCCAGTTGCAGATTCAGTCATGGCTGCTGAGCTACCTTTGGGGTGTGGGGGGGGGAGAGAAACAGGTATGGGAGAAGCTGGCAAGGGTAATAAGGTGAAAGAAAGAAGGATATTTAAAGGGGAAAATGGAGAAATAGAGAGGCCCTCTGAACAGAGATTATTGAAGCAAAATCCAGAGAGGTATTTTTAGGGAGTAACCTTGATCTTAACTGAAATGGCTGCAAAAAAGCAGAATAACACAATAACAGAGTTAGGAGGGACGTTGGAGGTCTTCGAGTCCAGACCCTTCTCAAGCAGGAAACCCTAGACCATTTCAGACAGGTGTCTGTCCAATCTCTTCTTTAAAACTTCCAGTGTTGGAGCATTCACAATTTCTGGAGGCAAGTTGTTCCACTGGTTAATTGTTTTCACTGTCAGGAAATTTGCCAGCTTCTTGCCCCCAACAATCTGGGTCCTCATTTTACCCGCCTCGGAAGGCTGAGTCAACCTTGAGCCTAGTGAGATTCGAACTACCAATGTGCAGTCAGTCAGCAGTCAGCAGAAGTAGCCTGCAGTACCGTACTCTAACCACTGCGCCACCGTGAATTCAATGAATGGCTTAATGACCTCTCATGGATCACCATTTCTCAACCTTGGCTAAAAATGGGTCACCGTTTCTCAACCTTGTCCATTATAACTAGGGTGGACTTCAACTCCCAGAATTCCCCAGCCAGCCAGCTGTGCTGCCTGGGGAATTCTGGGAATTGAAGTCCAGCCTTTCTTCAAGTGGCCAAAGTTGAGAAACACTAGACCCCATGACTCACAACTGCAAAGCTACCAAGGTTGATCGACCTGCTGTAATATTTTGGAATTTTAATGCCAGTATGAGCTTACCCTGGGACAGGGGTCTGCAACCTTAAATACTCAAAGAGCCATTTGGACCCGTTTCCCACAGAAAAGAAAACACCGGGAGCCACAAAACCTGGATGGGTGTGGCCTACTCAATGTCACTCACTTCCACCAGTCACATGACACCCCTCTAGTCACGCCTACCCAGTCGGTCATTAGGGCAGAGAACCAGTAGTTAAAAAACACCGGGAACCACAAAATCCTTTTGACATATCTCTCTCTCCCGCTCCCTCCCTCTCTCCATCTCCCTCTGTATCTCTCTATGTCCCTCTCTCTGTAGCTCTCTGTCTCTACCCTGGGCGCTTCTCCATCCCCTGAGCTGTCGCCCTTACCATCTCAGGCCAGGCGAGGAGTGGCTGGGAGGGGAGGGCGAGGGGCGGGGCCAGCCAGTGGTGGGATCACCTGACAGGGAGCCACAGAAGAGGGCCCAAAGAGCCGCATGCAGCTCCGGAGCCGCAGGTTGCTGACTCCTGCCCTGGGAGAATGAAGAAAAAGGCTTTTAGGTCTCCCTAAGTTGACTCCCTTACTTTTATACACAATGGAAGCCTGGAAACAGGTGCAATCAAAATCCTGTATTATGCAGAGTCTTTCCTCAGCGGGGAGTTTGCAAGTAGTTGCATTTGTAACTAAGCACGGTTGGGGTTTTTTTTTCCCCGCGTAATAAACTATAATTTGAAGTTTTCCGCTGGGAACTTTACATTTTCTCTCCTTCACGCACCTTCATTACTGGGTTTTCTGCTCTTTTACCTTGAGAAAATCAGAATATTGCTCAAGAAGGGTGTTCCCAACAGAGCAGGGCCATTTTACATCGAAATAACCCCTTTTGTTTTCTTCGTGGGCACCTTTTGATTTTTTTAAAAAAAATATATTGTAATATTGAAAGATGTGGCTAGTTTTTAATGTCGGTGGGAGCATTCAGACAATACAATTAACCTGGATGCTAAATGAACCATTATCAGGGTTTGAAGAATACAGCAAACCGTGAAAAAGCCAAACAAACAAACAAACTTGAGTTTGCACAAAAGGCTAAGACACCAAACATGAAAAGAGGACTAATGCTGACCAAGTGTATTATGTTGTACAAACACAACTAACTCTTTAACCATAGGTATTATTAATGATGGGTAATGATGTGAGAATGCTTCCCAATCAGATCTATGTCAATGCCACAACTATTTCCATGTTATTTAGCTGCATCCAATGCTCTGCCCATTCAAAAGGTTGAAAAGCCTGAGTTTCTTGTATGCTACTTTCCATAAACTACTATTAAGATGAGCAGTACCTAATAAGACTATCTGTCAACCTCAGAGGCAGAGGACTTCTGGGAGTTGAAGTCCACCCATCTCGTTTTTCACCGAGGTTGAAAAACACTGACTCTGTGTATGTATGTGTATATACGGTAGGTGTATGTATCTATGTATGTATGTATCTATGTAGATATATAGATATAAACCAGTGGTGAAATCCAAATTTTTTACTACCGGTTCTGTGGGCGTGGCTTGGTGGGTGTGGTGTGGCTTGGTGGGCGTGGCTTGGTAGGCATGGCACAGGAAGGATACTGCAAAATCTCCATTCCCACCCCACTCCAGGGGAAGGATACTGCAAAATCCCCATTCTCTCCTCACTCCAGGGGGAAAGATATTGTAAAATCTCCATTCCCACCCCACTCCTGGGGCCAGCCAGAGGTGGTATTTGCCGGTTCTCCAAACGACTCAAAATTTCCGCTACCGGTTCTCCAGAACCTGTCAGAACCTGCTGGATTTCATCCCGATATAAACATATAATTGTTTTATGAATAAGCAAATGTTGTACTGAACTTTTTGGAGCGTGCACTTTTTAAATTGGGTCCATTGTTGTTGTTTTTTGTCAATGATGGTCATAGCTTCTGATCACTCAAGGGATGATTAGTAGCTACAACAATGCAGGTAAATTCTTCACCAAAAGGCTGAAATGCAAATCTGATGGGAATTAAAACCTAAAGGACCAGCAATTAAATTTATAACAAACATTTAGCTAATAAACAAGTAGCTGCTAAGCTCTATATTAATTTACGCTAATGAGGTCCTGCTATAATCCTTGATGAATGCATAAACTTCATAGAATCTCGGTAGGATAAAAAAAGAAGGCAGAGCTAGGTATCCTAATAATTTATTTACAAAGGTATAATTCACCACACACATGAACAATGAAGAGAAAAAGCAACATTACGGATTCTTTGTTTAATAAGCTGATTGATAGCCGAGGTTTCACGCATCTTAATTCCAGCTGGATTTCCGTTTACTGCAATGAGTGGGAGTTTGGGGGAGTAATGAGAGCCATTAATATGTGCTTTCTTTGCCATTTATAGCAAAAAGATTTATTTCTGACCAATCAGGTTTCTTTAAGACTTTTACAGATCTAAACTGGGGGAAATACACTTTTCCCAAAAGGTTTCCACAATTTTGGCCACTACTATAGGTGGACAGGAGCACAGCTGGAGAAAATGCCAACCTGAATTCTGATGTGAGTTGTGTGTAGTGGGTCACCATGAGATGTATTGCTGCCCACTTGGAATATGTTTGATCCAGCAGGATACTGGTATTAGCAGGGTCTCACAACTCAACTTCAATCGGATCCTCATATTCTTCTCCTTAACTTGGCTTAAGCCCAATTTTGGTATGACGACCCATGGACCTCTTCTGAATTTCCAGAAAGCCCCATCCAGCTGTGAAAAAAAAAATGCCTTGTAGAGCCTCTTTGAAAATGACAGAGGGAAGAAAGAGAAGTCTTCGGTTCAGATTTATGCTTCTAATAACGCCATTAATTCTCTCTTCTGTAATAACATTAAATCTTCCTATTTGTGACTGGCTTAATCATAAAACCGCCAAATAATTTATAGGCCGGGTTAGTCATGAAACAGCAGATGATGCTAGGAAAACCCTAACCTGCTGCAGTTAGTCACAGGTGAATTCCCCTTTTTGCTACGTAACGTTATAAAACGGAACTGACTCCCTTAGACAGTTGGGTCTTTATCGTCGTTGAGTCACAAGTGGGACACAGCGGATGATAAAATCTAAGTTTACCCTCTAAATTAAAAGTTCATTTTTTAAATTCATCGTTGGCCTTTGTGGATATAGGGAGAGGCAACTTGAGAGCAGTCTTCCAATATCTCAGGGGCTGCCCCAAAGAAGAGGGAGTCAAGCTATTCTCCAAAGCACCAGAAGACAGGACAAGAAGCAATGGGTGGAAACTCATCAAGGAGGGAAGCAACTGAGAACTAAGGAGAAATTTCCTGACAGTGAGAACAATTAATCAGTGGAACAACTTGCCTCCAGAAGTTGTGAATGCTCCAACACTGGAAATTTTTAAGAAGAGATTGGACAACCATTTGTCTGAAGTGGTGTAGGGTTTCCTGCCTGGGCAGGGGGTTGGACTAGAAGACCTCCAAGGTCCCTTCCAACTCTGTTATTCTGTTATAACTTATTATACAACTTACAACAGTTCATTTAGTGACTATTCAAAGTTTTGATGGCACTGAAAAATGTGACTGATGGCCGTTTTTCATCGTTACAATCTTTGCAGTATCCTGATGATCAAAATTCAGATGCTTGGCAATTGGTTCATATTTACGACAGGTTCAGTACTCCCAGGATCACTGCGACCGTCTGACAAGCAGAGTGAATAGGGAAGCCAGATTCACTTAACAACCAGGTTTCCAACTTAACACCTGCTGTGATTCGTTTAGTAACTGTGGCAAGAAAAGTGGTAAGAGAGGGCGAAACTCACTTAACAAATGTCTCACTCAAACAACGGAAAGTTTGGGCTCAATTGTAATTAGGAAGGACACATGGTTCAGTAGAAGGCCTTCTGGATTCCCATAGAAAAGACCCCATGTTTCCCAACCTCAGCAACTCTAAGATAAGTCGACCAGCTCCCAGAATCCCCCCAGGCAGTTATATGGTGTTGTAGTTTGAAGTGGTGTTTCCATGGCAAAATATTGATCTGGCCAAACATTTTGACTTGGTTGTGTAGGCAAGTTTCTTCCTTTAGGTTGAACTTGGTCTTAGCAGCAATCCATAGTTGGTGTCGGGGGCAAAGGATCGGGACTATATGTTAAGCTGCAGTTCAGAAGAACTAAAGTCCAGTGCTAAATTGGTGCCAGATAAAAGAACAATGGAGTTCAAAGAGGGTTGCTTGTGGGAATGTAACAATTCTAGGCTAGCAACTCACTTAACTCCCCCTCCACAGTTCTGCCTGCTCTTCTCCTACAGTTGGACAGACGGGTGAGGCGAACCTCATTTCTCTACCATAGGCCTAACTCCTGATCTCCCTGCCCAATTTCTTGCTTTGGCCGGGCCTCAGTTTCTCTCCCCGATGCCAGTTGTAGCAGCCTTGTTACGTAACCCAGCCATCGTGAGATTTCCCAACCGCCTGTTCACACGGAGGAAAAAATGAGAACATTTTCATCTTTTCAGCATGAAGCAGCCGTTTATGGTGCAGGGGGGATTTTTGTCATTAATTACTGTGTGCTACGTGGGGCTGTGTCAATATTGTGCATTGGAGTTTCTTGCTCTGTAAATTAAACCTCCCCATCTGTGCCTGGGTTTTTAGCAGCAGTAGAAAGCTTATCTGTGAAGCCGGGGTGAATTGGGCAACGTTGGATCTGAATCGCCAACGCCGTTCAGAAAAATCGGCGTCATTGACTCCGGATGGTCAAATCAGATGGACAATTTGGAGAAATTCAGTTGGGCTTTCCAGATGGATTTCAAACCTAGCACGTGGAGAAAATATCAATTCAGGGCCATCTAATTTGCTTTGATGCTTTGAATTGATTCCCTCCTTTGATTGATTGCATTGGAATCGGATCACGCCCATAGATCTTTGCAGGGTCCTCTTCTCGGGTTGCGAGTTGCTTCTGTATTCAAGATGGATAAGTTTTCAAGTTTCAATAAGTTTCATAATTGGTTGGCATAAATAGAGTGTCAGAGTTCCAAGGGGTGCAACAGTGGTGGGTTCCTCCTGGTTCAGCCCGGTTCGGCCAAGCCAGTATCGGTGATGATATGACGTCACCGAATTGGTTCTGCCCCCCCCACCGCCTCACGTTATTCTTACCTTTTATTTGGCCCCACCCCAATCTATTGCTGCCTCCTGAGTCCCAGCTGATGGGCTAGAAGGAAAAAAACTGTTTAAACTCTTGCCGCGGGGCTTCAAAGGGCCGCCCTACAGCTGATCAGTGTTAAAAGGCAGTGTGGTGGTAGACTGGTGCCTCCAAAAACAAATGAGTAGACTGATGCCTGCAAATATAAATGGGTAGACCAGTGCCTGCAAAAATACATGAGCAGACCGGTATCTGCAAAAATAAATGGGTAGACCAGTGCCTGCAGAAATACATGAGTAGACCGGTACAGCTCTGCAAGCAGTTAAAGGCCTGGTAGGCCAGTACCTCTGCTAAATCCTAAAGAATTGTCACATGACCATCAAGCCACGCCCACAAAATAACCCACACCCACAGAACCGGTAGAACCCTGGGATGCACCCGTAGAAAGCAGAACTCCGAGGCAGACAGATTCCTCAAAGAACATTTTTATTGGATATATCATATTGGCACCATTGGTGAAACCCAACTCTGAAAGTTCCTGCGGTTTTCACCTAATTAAAAAAGAAAGTTTCCCCCCCTTCCCCAAGTCATCAGTCACATGGGCCAATCGAGGTGCTGGTCAGTTGCTTGGTTACTTTGTTCCTCTTCTCAAGCCATCTGTTGGCATGACCTTGGTTCCCACAGGCAAACTTTTTTATTTTGACTGCAAAGCCCCAGTTAACTATTTACCCCCACCACCACCTAGTGGCAACCCTGAAGCCTCAAAGATGGCCCCAGCCAAATTCGCTTCAGGGTCGACATAGAAATCATTCTGTTAATTCTTGGCCAGGGTCAATGATGGGAATAAGTCGAGAACTACCTGGAAATTCCCCAATAAGTGAAATCCCAATAAAGAAGAATATTTGTAGTCCAAGGTTGAAATGAGAGGTTCTTGGTGCTCTTTGAGCTTGGTTTGTTTTCTTGTAGATGTTTCTCCAATGCTGATGATGTCACCTAGTTTGGGTAATGAAACATCTGCAAGAAATCAACCAAACTCAGAGAGCACCAAAGACCCTTTAGGTGAAATCCATATCATAAAAAAATTGTTTGTGGATTCTGCAAAAAACCAGCAGCACAATCTTTGTTTTACTCACTGGCTTAAACAAAATCCATTTTTCCCCCCTTGCTGTTTAAATACATCATTTCTTGATGCTTCCCCCATGACGGGAAAGAGAGGATTATTTTCCATCATCTGTGTGGCAGCCTTTTTCAATATTTAGACTGCTATTGTGAGCTTATTAAATAGCTTTCTCTCCCAGCTTCATGAGGATCAAGTTGTACCCTTTCGTGAGAGATCTCGAAGTCTGAACATTGTAGGCAAGGGTGTTTCCGAGGATCACACAACGAGAAGTTGTAGGATCCTCGTTCATACAATGAGAAGTTCGCAGAAAGCTACCCTGTTTCCCCAAAAATAAGACCCAACTGGAAAATAAGTCCTAGCATGATTTTTCAGGATGCTCGTAATACAAGCCATATCCCCAAAATAAGCCCCAATTAAGATTGTCAGCCAGATGGATGCATTTAGTACTGTATTTCCCCTGAAATAAGACCTAACCAGAAAATAAGCCCTTTTGGAGAAAAAAATAATATAAGACCTGGTCTTATTCTTGGGGAAACATGGTAGATGTGACTCAGAAATAGGAGTAAAGAAGCCCCATTTGGAATAGAAGAGTAGACACGGTGGCCTGGATGGCTGTAGGACCTCAATACATGGAAAAATAATTCCTTTTCTAGAAGAACATAGTCCATCTAGATCCATAACTAGTTGAGGCAGCTTTGCTTTGCTCAAACCATGGTTTATCTACTTTTGTAAGTCCCCAGGGATTTCATCTGGAATTGTCCCTTCATCTTGACATGATTTTTGTAGAATTTGGACAAGGCTGAGAATTTATTCCTTCCCAATCCCTATTTGTACCATCTTCTGGCCCAGTGCTCATGCCTGCACATCAGTCATCATGGCCACAAACCTAGCCACAATAGAATGTCTATTGCGTCACAACCCATCCATTTGTCCAAACCATCTCCAATTTGCAACCCAACAATTCCATATTGTTTATTACTGCAACTGTCAAGTTGCATATTCCATGACTGTTGTTGAGAGAGACATAAAAACCACACGCATATTTACAATACCACCGACAACTACCGTTTCCTCTTTCTCCTTGCTGATTCTGGCTCCTCTTTCTGCGGATTGATAGATTGGCTTTAAATGCTTTAGAACTTCATCCGTAAATGCTATTTTTGTTCATGAATTTTCTCTTTTTCTCAATAACAGATGCTCCGCGGCGCTCGGTCTCTTGCAAAAGCAGTTGGTCTCCGCATTTTCCCCCTCCTTTGAGGGGTGGGGGAGAACAGTTAATGCTTTCATCCTCATGTATGCCAGCTTGGAAACAAGGATGAAAGAAGGAGGAGAAATTTGACTCCGCAAATGTGTAGGACTCAAATGCAAATCACTCCTGCAGATGATCAGAGGGGAAATATTGAAAACTGGTTGTTGTCATCTACCACGCAGTGTCACTTAGGCGAGATGGGCCGTGTAGACATTTAATAAATAAATAATAAATAAAATAAAGCAGGAGTAAATGACTTATTGACTGTTTCATCAATACGAAGGAGATTCATTTAATTAATTAACCCATCCCTGTATCACATGTCTAATTAGAGAGTAGAATCATGACGAGGCATTGGGAATTTCCTCAATTGTCATCCTGAGATTGCTTCTTAGAAAGTATTGTTGAAAAAAGTTCTAGTCAAGGATACCACCAGGCGTGGGATTCTATTGGTTCGGACCTGTTCGTGTGAACCAGTATTTCCAACAATCAGCTGGGAGCGAACCAGTTGGCCCTGATGTTCAGATGGGCCCACCCGCCCACGCTATTTTCTGACCTTTATCTTCTCAGCTGTTGGGCGTGATAGAGCAGATTGACGCGCGAACCAGCTGTGTTACTCCTCCAAAGTAACTTCGGAGGAAGTGAAGATTTCTTGAAATTGTTTTTCTTCATAGTTTTTTTTCTTTTCTTGCCCTCTTTTCTTTTTCTTTTTTCTTTTCCTTACTTTATAGTAGTTTGCCTTAGTTTGGATCTTCTTGTTTAAAAGTTTGCATTAAAAAAATGTATACCCTGTGTGCTGTATACATACCGACACCAAAGATTGAAATCAATCTATTGCTATTCCCATCTATTTAAAAAAAAAAAAAATAGCAGAATAGAACTCTTAACAATTGAGACATTGAGATTCAGGTTGGGCTGATCAATAATGGACCAATATCACATTTCACAACATTCCGTCGTGGAAATGCTCCAGTGTGCCCTTTGGAAGCATTATCAGATGTGTTTGGCTTGATCCCTAGAGAGAGGTTTTCGAGAAAGTTAGAAGTATTAATGAAGATATGGCCCAATTATAGCAAAATCTTAGACACGGGAGCTTAGGTCGTAGCTCTGTTCAAATCGTTTTATGGAAAGGGGTCAAGCCAGGCTGTGTCTTTGCCCACTCCTATCTAATTCCTCTATCAATTTACAGATCCCTTCACTTATTAAAAAATGAACAGCACCACCGGAGTTGCAATTTTTTATGCTGTTCAGTTCAGTCAGCAGCATCCATTAATGGAGAGCTTTGTGCTTCCCGTTGCATAGAAAAAGAATTAATCATGAAAAGAACTGTTTTTTGTTGTTTTGTTAAGGGAAAAAAAAAACCATGAACATTAGCGCTTTAACAAAGAAACTTGCAAACCGCAGGTGTAGAGAGCAAATTAATAGGAACATCACAGAACAGATTCTGTCTTTCTGATATCTAGGAATTGTCTTTTCTATCAATGGGCTGCTGGCACGATGACAAAGATCTATTCTACAGAATGTCTAAAGGAGGACATTGATGGTAGTTGCGCTGGAATAGAAATTACAATATTGCAATGCCGAAAGTTTTTGAAGGTAATGTAAGATGTCGGTTATTAAATGGCGCCATTCACCTTCAATTTCTTGGGACTATTTTACGAACTTTTGTTGAATATCTAATTCTTTTCTCTTGGTCAAGGATCTTAACTATTGGCTTATGTTAAGTTTTCCTTCTTAACTTAGGTTAACTCATGAGCTAGGTGAAGTTCCACTTTGTTTCCTTGCTGGCTTTTTGATTGACTCTTTTGAATGGTATGTAGATGTTGTTTATCTCTGTATGCCTGTTGATGGCTGGTTTGTTGGGATTCAAGTAAGCGGTACCCCATATTTTAGTGGGTGAGTTAGAATGGTTGTGTGAATACCATAGGTTGAAAAAAAACATGCTTGCTTCTCAGAACTTTGAGTAGGGAAGGTAATGAAGCTTTCCCTAAACCAGCATATCTATCTCATATGAGTTAAACTCCAATGATTACCACCTTCCATACTTATTGTCTTCAATTCCCGTCTACTCCAGCTATTCATAATATCTTTGGATTTACACACTTCTCGTACACAAGGTTGATATTTCTGAGTCACAGAAAGATGCTTTGAGCCTCAACGAGAATGTCTAAAGTACATTTTTGACATTCTGGAGTACAGGCAGGAT
Organism: Ptyas mucosa; assembly: GCA_012654045.1. NCBI lineage: Eukaryota > Metazoa > Chordata > Lepidosauria > Squamata > Colubridae > Ptyas > Ptyas mucosa. The sequence continues at coordinate 2,728,416 of WNWU01000059.1, read as the reverse complement.
GAATGGATGGGGCAGACAAATCATGTCAGAAAAATATGATTTGGGGGAAACCAAAGTTTCATTCTGTCAAATCCTGTTTTGTACGTTTTCTGATCAGGCAAGAAGCTGTCTCCTTTTTCTGTGAGTGGCTTCACGCCACCAACTTCAGAAAAGATATACATATATTTTCTTTAATGGATCTGAATATGACACTCATCGCATCTTCGGAAAAGAATTTCCCTTTTAAAGAAAGATATGTAATGAAATCTCTTTAAGAAATTGGCAACATATTCCTCCCAGCTGCTGTAGTTGCCAAGGACCAAAGGCTGCTTCCTCCCACTTCTTAGAGATGCTTCTGTGAGATCCTCCTGTGTTGAACCAGCAATTTGGACCTCATTATGAGTATGAAAGTTCAGAAGGCAAGTCTTGTTCAAGGAAGATCAAGGAGCCATGTTATCCAGGGTTCTATTACCAACTGAAGAGCCTCCAGGAAAACCTCCCAATTTAGTCTGAAAGTCTCGCTTCCTTCCCACTCATCTGCTGTAGATGACTTGCACTCTGTGGAGAGGTCTTCGGGCTCTCTTCTTTTTATTTCAATGGCCAAGAAGATTCCACTTTTCCATAAATAAGCTGAACGATGATAAATATAAGTTCTTCCAGATATTGTTGAACTGAAACTTCCAGTTGCAACCTATGTGGAGCAATGCTGGGAGCTGAAGTTCAGCAATTTTGGGGGGACCACAAGGTCTCAATCCCCATTCTAGGCCATCCTCTTCCTTCCCAGTGATGATGTTCATCCATCGTGTTCAAAGAGGACCTTGACATATAACAGGTTGTGGGCTGCCCACGATGTGTCCGCAGGTGGCTGGTAAGGCCTATATGGGCAGAAAATGTTCTGCCGCATGTTGGGCAGACGTGTGGGCACCATGGTTGCAGCATTTGCAGCTCTGGCTTTGCGGAGTGCTTGCTTCTCTTGTGCTATGGATGTTCTTCTCTCCTTAGATGTCCGGCAGCCTTGGTGGATCAGCATGCACCATGTTGATCGATCTTGTGCCAGGGTTTTGCAGGAGGTGGTGTCGATATCCAGGGACTTGAACGTGTCCTTCCCAGTAAAGAAACTTTTAAAAGGTTACTTTCAGACAAGGTAGGGGTCATGGAATTCCAAGCTGTTGGGCATGCTGGCTGTGAATTCTGGGACATGAAGTCCTAACTGTTGAGAGAACACCAAGTTGAGCAATTGAACAGATTGACGTTCGCTTGGTCTTGCTTGGTATGAGACGCAGCTCAGATTTTATCACAAATACGGGAGAAAAACACCGTAAGAACATCGTTTTTGAAAGACCGCAAGCAAATGAGTTTGCAGCAGGCGAATGAATTGCATAAACCAGCAGCGCGATATGAGATATTTTCCACTTAGAGATGGCTTATCATCCCTTGCTCAAGATTTGGCTGGGCCTAAATTGGTTTGGGGAAAGCTTTGTCATATCTTGATGTCCGATCCTCTCCTCGCTTTGTGTTTTACATAAGCAGTCATTTAGCAAATTAGCATCTATGTGAGCAATGCTGTATGTCTCCTAATGGCCCTGGGTAATCTACAGCATATCTGTCAATTTCTCTTTGAGCAGGAGAGGCTGCGATTGTTGCAACACGATTGACTGTGTATTTAAAGAGCGTCGGGGTCTATCTGTGGAGGGTTCAATTTACCGCTTTGTTGCTCAAATCTATGCACAAGAATCTTTTCAGACTAACAGTTTGCACCATGGTCAAAACCAGATAAGGTTCGACGGCATTCAAGAGAGGTTGGACACTGTCTTTTGTGACTACACAAAGATTCTAATTTAATTCCCCGCTTGACTCCTTCCCCAGGCTGTGCAATCTTTCTCTGACAAAAGCTGTGTTCTGCTTTTCAGCCATGCCTACATGTCTGAATCTACAGCACGCCTCACAATTTCCGTGTTGGGAGAATAAGCATAAATTGGTGCTTCTCAGTGAAGAAGGTTCGTAATTATAATTGCCACGAGATCCAGATGGAGAAACCTTCATCCGGCATCTCTAGTTCAAACAGATTGTCCTCCACTCATCCCTCTCCTAGCCTTTGTCTTCCCTTGCACTAGTTCTTCTGTCCTTGGAAAGCTCTTTGAAGTATTTTAAACAATACATTTTGAAGGCTTTGCTTTTATTAGTAGCATTTATCACCCAATGCTGTCTATAAATGTAGGTTTCCTTAGTTACTGTGTTTAAGAACAGGAGAACAAATCAACACCTTAACAAAAAAAACCTAACCCCAGACCACTGACACATGCGGAAACATAAAAAGAGTCAAACTGCTTTCAATTGAGCTTCAGTCTTAGTGACCATGTGGAGATGTCCACGCTGTTTTCTTGGCAAGGTACCAATGTGATTTAGCAATTCCGTCTTCTTGGATGAGATTCAGCTCCTCTAGGCACTTTTGGATTCATTCAATTTTTAATCTTGGTTTGCAGGTGGACCCCCATCCAGGTAGTAAGGAAGGATAATTCGACTTAGCTTTTTAGATTAACCAAGATTGGATTGGTGCTGTGACCTTCCGGCATATCCAAAGATATACTGTGATCTAATAATAAGAAAAACACTCTACTCCTATTCTATTCTTTATTCTATTCCTATATTCTATTCCATTCCGTTCCGTTCCATTCCGTTCCGTTCCACTCCACTCCACTCTACTCTTCTCTAGTCTACTCTACTCCTATTCTATTGATTCCATTGATTAATTGTTCTCGCCATTAGAAAATTTCTCCTTACCTCTAGGTTGGATCTCTCTCTTTCTCTCTCTTTCTTTCTATCCTCTCTTCATGCATATTAAAGTAGGGCTGTGAAATGCAAAGTCCAATCTGGATGGGTCTAAGTCAGTGGTGAAATCCAAATTTTTTTACCACCGGTTCTGTGGCGTGGCTTGGTGGGTGTGGCAGGAGAAGGATACTGCAAAATCTCCATTCCCAATCCACTCTGAGGCCAGTCAGAGGTGGTATTTGCCAGTTCTCTGAACTACTCAAAATTTCTGCTACCGGTTCGCCAAACTGCTTAAAAATTCCACTACTAATTCTCCAAAACCTGCCAGAACCTGCTGGATTTCACCCCTGGTCTAAGTGGACAGGCAGAATATTGTTCCGGATCCAACAGGTGCCTCATGGACCTTTATCTCTCCAGGATACCAGACTGTCAATAATAGCAATTTTTCAAGCCAAATGCTTAAGGGCAGCTTGGGTGAAGATAATGTCTGTGGAATAAAATAATCTACCAAAGAAAGGAAGAACCACATGGCGGACAAAAATTATATTGGGCATATCTTCTCACTGACTGTTTGTTCTTGGCTCTGGGAAGACTTAACACCATGTGTGTTTGGGCGGGCAGGCAGCAGAGGCACCATCTGAAAGTGGAAAGAACGTGGGTGGGCGAAGTCAGCAGGAGAGAGATCTTCCCTCACGTTGTTTTCTGCCCGTAGTGAATGGAAGGGGATTGGCACAAAATAAGCTTGATCGGAATCACCTTGTGCCACTTCCTGGGATGAAGAAAGAAGAATGGTTGTGGGATCTACCATGCCCCCCCCCAAAAATATGTATGTACCTGTGAAAGAAGGAAGGAGAAGACAGGCGTGTAAGCAGATGGATGAGGAACCATTTGGCAGAGTCGAGGTGCCAATTTAAAGAAGAAAAGATGGTGCCCAGGAAGCAAGAATAATATGCTAATATTGTGTGATTATGGAATTGCTCCGAATGGGTCTAAATTGACCTCTGCAGATAAGATATGGGTTAGGGAAGAGTAACAGGTAGTACCACCAGCTACTTATGATTGCACAGGTTCTTAATGATGGAGTGACCGTAGGCAAATGATCATCTAGTGCTATGCAAAGAGACAATCCCAGATTGGAGAAGAATGTGATCTATCTTTGGACTTGCTAATTTACTTGCTCCTGAATGATCTATTTCACCCAATCTGGTGAGGTAGAGTAGAGAAGCTATGGTTTTCATAGGGTGGAGAGAGGTGGCTGCATTCCAACTCCTAACAGTACCAGCAATATGGATAACGCTTGAGGACACCAAGAATTTAGCAGCTTTGGGTCGTATTTTGACCACCGCTTCCTATTGAAAGTCTCCTCCTTCACAGATCTGAGCATAGAAAGTTCTTCAGAATCACAACCTGTGGATGTTTATATGAAAAAATGTAAAGGAGGAGAAAGTGAGATGTTGGTAGATTTTCTATGCTGTGAGCCAAATCAGGACTGTTGTGGCCCACTGGCGGCCAGTGGAGCTGGCAGCAGAGTCAGACAGTGAGGAGGTTGGGGAGGGACATGGGCCAGTCCTGGGAGCTGGGGAAAGCTTGGACAAGGGCTCTGCATTGGAGGCTGAGAGGGAGATAGACAGCAGTGAGGCAGAGGAACAGCTGGAGCCTGTTCCCAGTGTGCGCATGCGCAGAGCTGCCACAATACAAGAACAACTCAGAAAGCAGGATTGACTTGGGAGTAAAGCCACAACTTGGAGATGATTGGCCCCTCCCATAGGAAACAAAAGAGGAGTAAATGGGGAGGGGGCTTTTGCAGGAAACAATTTGTTCATTCGTTCGTTTGAAGAGTGGAAAGTTCTGTTCGTGACGCTAAGAGACTCTGTGCCTACTTTTGTCTTACTCTGCGTTTGGAAACATGTTATGTGGCAGCTTGCCAAGCGAGATAAGGGAGCCTTAGGTCAGAACAAGGACTACTAGCCAGTCTTCCAACCTCCATTTTTGCTTGAGGAGGGTTAGCTATATCAGGAGGGCCACGACTTAATGAGTCATCACCTGCTTAGCAGAGAAACTCAAGTTTCATCAGTTGACTCTTTAGTTACAAAGATCAGCTCGGAAATGAGGAGTAAGAGTCTTCTCTCCACCAGAATGGACAAAGCTGGGATAGAGAGGCCAGCATCTTGCTCTTTCATAGAGCACCATCATTTATCCCCCACTTAAAAGAGAGACAAATTCCACTTGTGGATTCAGAGCCCTTCCACTTCATAGATGGCATCTTATATGATGAGGCCTAAGTGCCACTTAGAGGTCAAGTAGATTGGATTTCCCATGATGCCTTGGAGGTAATGATAGAGGAGATTGGGAGTTGAGGAGGTACTTCTGCAGGAAAGAAGCCCAGACAATGTGGAGGTCTTGGTGGACTGGGCTTGACTTGAGATGGCCTTTCTTCTGAGGGTCAGAGAGCTTCAGGACAAAGAGATCAATGATAATCCGTGGGTTGATGCTCTTTATCAATGACTTAATTGCAAAGATCCCACTTGTAGGTCAACGTTGCCTGAAAAATAACCCCCAAATCAGGTTTTGTTTTGATCTTCATCCCATTCACACAAAATAAAAACGGTAGCCTACATACTTGGTCGGATGCTTTCATAATCAGGTCATGTCAAGACCCAAGGGATATATTTTCCAGCTTCCTCACCAAGAAAGCTCTGCTACACCTCTTTTGTTCAGAAGGACATTTTCACACCCACCAACCTCCTATGTGATTGCCACAGTTTCTTCCTTGCAAACTTGAGGCTAGCTAGTAACCTCCCGGTGTCTTAACTTGCTCCTGCCAGTTTCCTTCTCTGTTTCTTCTGCAGCTAGGAATCGCATTGCCACCATCTTCCAACTCCTCTCCTCCTCTATTTGCAGCTGTTCCTGGTGCACAAACATTGCAGCTCACCAGCGAAAAGTAGGTTAAGCAAAATATGCAGCAGGCATCTATCAAAGGAAGAGAGCGTGTTCGGATGGACAATTGTTGAGCTGTGATTGGACTCAGCAGTTGACCCATTGAATTCTGATGCCAACTTTTCATACATCAAAGAGACGGTAGCCGGTTGGTACATGTTGTGACGCGCACTGTAAGGAACATTTAATTACGAGCGTAACGTTTCTTACGATATCTAGGAACTTGAGGCTCCGATTCTCATTCTGAAACACATTTTGGCTTTGACCACTTTGGGAGAACAAGGCAATTACTGAGCTTAATAGCAATTGAACTAAGTCTGTTGTGCTAGGCAGAACTTGTTGAGAGTAAGTGCGCGAAAATTGCAATATTAGCCTGCGGTAAGACAGATGGTCAATAAATGTAATAATAATAATAAAACAATGAACATCAGGGTGCTTACATCTGGCTTGAACATTTCAGTGTCCATACAATATCTATCTATCTATCTATCTATCTATCTATCTATCTATCTACCTACCTACATACATACCTACCTACCTTTCTGTTTACAGTATCCACCCATCCACCCAATCCATCCATCCACCCAATCCATCCATCCATCCATCCACCCACCCATTCACCTACCCATCTATCCATCCATCCATCCATCCATCCATCCATCCACCCATCGACCCATCCACCCACACACCTATCCATCCATCCATCCATCCATCCATCCATCCATCCATCCATCCTCTCCCTACTGCAATTTGGATGTGTTTTGAGTCCTTCTCTTCTGCTAGAGTCCTTCTGTTCTGCTGATTTAGCTCCTTATTTTGGTGGGTGCCAAAATAGGGAAAATTAGAGATTGGTGCTTGTGCAGGAGATCAAGTTGAGAAATTCTTCCCCAACTCTTTTTGCCCGTAGATGGAATCTGAAAAGAAAACACGGACATTTTACAAAGGAAATATTTCTTAAAACAAACAATCCATACACAGACTGAAAATAAGAGAAATGTCAAGTTGTCTAACGGAAATTTCTTTTTGGTGAGCATGTGCTCTGAAGTATTGATCAGAACCCAAAAATAGACGTCTCAATCTTGAGGATGACATATATGACGAAGGAGAAGATGACTGAAGAAAGTGACACTTTCCTTTCCTCCCTTTCTCTTAAGTTATGGATCCCTTACAGATTCAGAAACTTTCTGGCCCCCTAGAATAAATAAATAAAAAGGCACATTCTAAACCAGCCGTTCTTTTTCCTTAACTGAAATACAAGTTCAACATTGTGGCCTCCAGCATTTTCTCAGGTCAAATTTGAAGATTTGTGGCACGAGTGCCGGGTCAAAACTTCCTCCGGGTCTCATTTGGGGGTATTGTGGGTGAAGAATCTCTTTGGATTAGTATAGGGGAGAGAAGGAGGAGAATAATAAGTAATAAGTAAGACCACACCTAGAATCCTGCATCCAGTTTTGGTCACCACGCTATAAAAAACATGTTGAGACTCTAGAAAAAGTGCAGAGGAGAACAACAGGATGATTAGGGGACTGGAGACTAAAACAAATGATGAACAGTTACAGGAACTGGGCATGGCTAGTATAGGGAAGAGAAGGACCAGGGGAGACATGATAGCATCTTCCAATATTTGAGGGGCTGCCACAGAGAGGAGGGAGTCACACTATTCTCCAAAGCACCTGAAGGCCAGACAAGGAACAATGGATGGAAACTGATCAAGGAGAGATTCAACCTGGAAATGAGAAGGAACTTTCTGACAGTGAGAACAATCAACCCATGGAACAGAAGTTGCCTTTGAAAGTGGTGGGAGCTTCATCACTGGAGGCTTTCAAGAAAAGATTGGACTGCCATTTGTCAGAAATGGTATAGGGTCTCCTGCTTGAGCGGGGGGTTGGACTAAGACTTATAAGGTCCCTTCCAACTCTGTTAATATGTTAATAATCCCATTCCAATCCCATGCTGGTTGTGGAGTGGATATTTTATATTCCACCAAAGAACACTCGGATCAGAAAATCTGTCTCTGTGCATTGGCAGTTTTAGAGACACTAAGTCTTGCGCTTCCTTCGGATAAATAGAGGGAATATAGTTCTTCAAACCCACCCTTTGCCATTTACACAATGTGTTGTGGTTTCAAAGAGTGATTGTGCTTCGGTCTCCAGGGTTGTCATTGTTTGGAGCTGGGGTTGAGACAGGGCGATCCCTGGGCTAAATCCAAGTGACCTTCCACCTAATTTCTGAAAATGATGGATTTAGATTTCTGCGAAAAGCAAATAGTGATGGGGTAGGGGCTGGAGAGAGAGAGAAGATGTCATAAAGGTCATAAATTAGCTGGCCAACAAAGATACAAAAAAAATATGTTTTTGCTTCTTGGGGTCCTTGAATACAGAATGACCTAGCAGGTTGGTGGAAATAAGGATTCAATTCGTTTCTTAAGAATGACGATGAAGATTCTCGGTCATTCAGAGAGAGTTGTCTGGAAGTTGGTTCATGGCAACTGAATGTCTTTGGGTTCCTTTGGGGTGAACGTGATACAAACTTTGAGTTGTCCATCCTAAGCAGCACCCCACAAAATAGACAGCCTAGAAAAAGCTATCTTTAAATGAAAGGTCTATGGAGATTCTCCATCATCCAGGTCATGGTTGTCCCAAAGATGCTTTTTCAAGAGGCAACCGGACTTTGCTTTTCCTTGAAGATGTTTCGCTTCTCATCCAAGAAGCTTCTTCTGTTCTGACTGAACGGTGGGGAACGGGAGGATTTGAACAGCCCTCTCTCAACAGAAGGGGAGAGCTACGACACAACCTACATTCTGTTTACAACACGGTCTTTTCACAGTTCCAAAAAGGTTCCACATCCATTGTCACTATTAGGGCACAAAATCAACCTTCAACGACCCTCAGGAAGAGTGCTAACGACCAGATGACTGCAAGGAATATAAATCCTTCCATTCCCCACCATTCATTCAGTCAGAACTGAAGAAGCTTCTTGATTGAGAAGCGATACATCTTCTGGGAAAAAAAGCAAAGACCAGTTGCCTTTTTAAAGAGCACCTTTGGGACTTTAAATAAAATGCAAATTTGACACAGTTAAATTCAGCGCCACCGACAGAACGCTTTCCTACATGTCTAAACTCCCCTCCCTCCCTCCCTCCCTCCCTCCCACCCCCCTTTTTTGGTCATCGTAAAAATTACAGCTGGGTGTTAACCACGGAAGGCAGTCGAGGTGTACAGTAGCTGTACGGATCTAAACAGCTTCTGTGCTCTGTATTTTATCCCCACCTGCGAATGTCCAATTCTATTGTGTTTCAAAGAGTTTATTGCTTATTGGATTTCCTCCGTTTCTTGCTCGGAGGAAGTATAATGTAACTGTGAATCAATGTCAGCAATAAATTCCTGCAAAGGGAAGAGGTGGCTCACCAAGGTCAAGCTGTTTTATGTCTGGGCTCTCACAATGTAGACTAGAATCGGCTCTTCAGGGTCTCTGATGTTCTTCTGTGAAGCATCTGAGCATCTTCAGGATGCCCAGGCTGAAGAGGAGAGTGACTTGCACCCGTCAGGCACGACTCTTGCCTTTTTCTTTTCTTTTCTTTTGCACAATGCTATTATTTTAATGAACAGCCTCCCTCCAGACTACTGGAAGTTGGCTAAAGCTTTGAAGAAGTTTTCTGAGAAAGAGCGGAGAAGTCAGAAGTTCCTTGAAGCGTCTTGTGCTTGTTGTTGGCAGTCCAGGTGCTATTAGCATATGTTGGAACTTGGAAGAACTTTCATTAGCCTCGAACTGGCATCTCTGGATTTGAACTGGCGCCCACGGGGGAGGAAATGACTTTAGCTCTGTCCTTTTGCTTGTTTTTCCTCTCCTTTAATGGCGTAATAAATGCAGTCTACTAATTGGCCCCAATGCCTGAGAGTTTTAGTTCGGCTAGGTATCCATTTTTTTTCTTCTTCTGATGATGATGAGGTCAAGGAGGAGAGAGACCTGTTTCATTTCAGTTTGCATCTTTAAGATGACTTGGGTTCCATTTCCTCTTTTTAATTAAGCCAGCTGCTACTACGGGAGGGAAAAAGAGGAAGCCTGGGAGAAGATACTGAGTGCGGGAAGCCAGGTTTTTTTCATTGAAGGCTGTTAAGAATTGGAATCGGAGGACAAAATAATACTAAAAGTAATGGAATGTGCAGAGATGGACAGGCTTACCAAAGAAATACAAGAAAAAGAAGATACGGAATACTACCTGGTTCG